>JADRCD010197660.1:0-14157 GCA_019843815.1 Montemys delectorum | reverse complement strand
GAAGAAAGGGACACAGGAAACAACACTACAATGAAGACAAAGCAAAACCAGGCGTGTTACAGATAGTCACACAGTTACAAACTCATAATCATACTGTTACAAACTCGTAGTAACACTGTTACAAGCTCATAGTAATACTGTTACAAACTCATAGTCACACTGTTACAAACTAGTATAATGAGAAATGTGCATGGTGGTGTCTGCCTATAATCCTAGCACTCAGGAAGTTGAGCAGTCCTGCTAGCTTAACAGTCAGATCCTGCCCAAACAATGAAAACAACTAAACTATGTCTATCATCTATACATCCAGTGGTTATAAACCAGGAGCTTGTAGTAAAGTAAAAAATCTACTTGGATGCTTAGACAGAAGAGCCCAGTGCAACTCCAAAAGTACCAACGTCAACAACAGATATAGTAGAGGAAAGACTTGGTTCCCTTGATATTTACAAGGGACTTAGTTTGAAAACTCTCTATGGATATGAAAATCCGTAGATGCTCAAACCCCAGGCAAAATACAGTTTTCCAAAGAACATGACACACACACATGCTGTTTGCATACCACTGTAGACATTAAATCATCTCTAGATGATGTTACAATATAAACGATATGTAAACAGTTGCTACACCCTATTGCTACAGAATAGAGACAATTAGAAAAGCCTGTGCTTGCTCAGATCCAGTTGTACCCTTTCCCCCAAGTATTCCATTGGCTTTCAGTTGAATCTATGATATAAAAGGCCAATAGCACCCAGTTAAGGGAAAAAAATAGAATTTATTCAACAGTTTAACAAACCATACTAAGGTCCATGAATTCCAATTTTTGATCATCATAAGAGAAAATATGGAAGTAAAAAGTGGAGGCACAAGATGGCCTAATTTCCAGATATGTGATCTGGAACTCTGACTTTAAAGGGCCTCCATGTCTTCACGTCTTTCATCCCTCTGGCTGGATGTCCTCTCTCTCACAATCCATCCCAAGAAAGGCTGCTGCTTCTCAAGTTGAAGCAATCAGTACAGAATTGTTTTTCCCCTACCGATGATTATAGAGTTCTTAACATTCTCAGACTCCGAGGGGAAAAAAAAATCTGAGGGCAGTACAGCTATGTGGTGTGACTCCCTGCTGCTCTAGGCATCTTGTAGAATCTGTATGTTAGGGTACCTATCCTCTCTGGGGTATCCTCACTGCTGTGTGGCTTCCCATCTGGATCAAGAACAGCCAGCCGGGCCCTACTCGTTTGCCCTCAGTGGACTCTTCCTTCTTATGTGTGCCAGACCTGTAGCTTGAATTGGGTGACCTTGCCACCATGTCTGATTCTTGGATCCAGGAACTCCCTAAAGGCTCAGCTGTGCACTTGACTGAGTTTCTTACTTCCCTATTGAATTTCACAGTCTTATATGATGGTGGGGTTTTTATTTTGTTCTTCCTTTGATTCAGTATACCCATTGCCATTAAATTTGGTTTTACCTCACCCACTGAAAATTTGGAAAACTAATAATTTAGGCACTTGCTAAAGCCTCTTGAAAATTTTGGAGACTAATCAGAAAAGACGAGCTCTAAGCATATAACAGTTTTCTATGGTTTGGGGTTAATTTTCAGGCCACATGGGTCAGAACACTAGCGGTTTTTAGAGCTGGTATCTATTATGGAATTGTCTTGTTTGGTCTATAAGAATGAGAACATCAGAATCACCAGGTTCTGCCAACAAGATCCTAGATTAGGGCTAACCTTTCTTTTCCTGTCAAAACATTCCTGATGTCCCCTGGGCTTCTCCAAACTGCATGAAGACCAAAAGATCTAGAAGTCTTGAGAATTAAACAACGTCACACAATGTGGATGCTATAGACTGTTGAATCTGGTACAAATGCTGACCCCTACTAAGAGACCTACAGAGAGATGGAGTGTTATTGGGCAGGACCATTCCTACATGGTCCATTTCTCTTTCTATACACAACTAAAAGCACAGCTTCACAAGGGAATAGTCTGTGTATACAGCTAATATTCAGGATCCCAGAACAGGAGGCAACCTTTAGTCACTAGATGGGTCTACCTGCCTACCCTACAGATGGTAATATCCAATCTAAAAATTATTTCCCTCTTCACACATGAAACTACAAAACTAACAATGTCAATAGGTACGTAAACATCTAAAAATGAGTAACAGACACTTTTGGCTGGGGCTGGGGCGGGAAGGGGGCAGGATAGGAAATACATGATAGATATTTAAAGCTGAATGTGGCCCTTGCAAACCTAAGGAAGAAATCATATGAAACTGGGACTTTGCAGTAGACCATTTGAGCTCTTTGGCCTCCATTTTCCATCTGCAAAGATAGACTGAGAGAGCTGAGCTAGATAAACTAACGACAAAGGAGCTCAGGCAGAGCTGCTGAACATGCAGGGAGCCATGGCATCGCTGTGTAAGACACTAAGGACTCACCCCACTGGGTCCTGAGCATGCCATTCAGAGCAGAGTTTTCTTCTTGACTTTGACTTTGGTCTTTGGATGGTGGTCAAATGCTGGAAATATGCTTACCTATGTCTCTGGAAAATTTATGGAATCAATAATTGTGTTATCAAATAAGGAGTCAGTGTAACTAATACATGGAGAATACATCATATCATTGGATTTATTCTGTCTGAATGTTATCATTCAGCTCTCTAAGTTTATCTTCAAATAAATACTTCCTTCCAGTATGTATGTTGAAATTCTGCCAAGCAATCTCAAATTGTAGTTGTGTATGACAAGCACAGGGTGCTCAGCTTAAGGAAGAGTAAAGTGATTTTAATTTTGTCCACAGACTTAAGCTTTTAATTTATTGAATATGATTCATGTTAACAATCAATACAAATATAAATAAAGCACATTACCTTAATCTCTTTATAACTCTTCAGAATTACATCTTTTTCAAGCCAAGCCTGTGCTGATGAATTTTTATATAATGACAAACTAAAATAATAGGTTCTAAGTCATGTCATGAGTATGGTTCATATGGAATTGTCAATATTATAGCACCCATAGTACCAAATAAAATAATCTTCAAAAGCTATAAACAGAAAAAAAGCAGTATTTCACCCTCCTGAGGGGGCAATTTTGCCATGTTTGACAATGCAGGGTATAGCATAAATATATTCTTGTCAATGAGTTATGCTTGATAATTACCTTATCTAATGCTTAACTATGTGCAGGCATCTGGTTAAATATGATGCTAGAGCTTGGTCAGAGTAACATGCCAACATCACACAGCCAAATTACCTGGTTCTTTAGCATTTGGGGATGCTCTTGATCTTGCTTGGTTGTTGTCATTGTAGTTGCTCCCTGAAGTGCTGGGAATGGAACTCCTGGCGTTGCATGTACTAAGCAATGCTTGACCACTCAGTGATGTCCTTGGACTAGCCATATTTGATATGCTTGCAAATGGTTAGAGCTTACATCTAGGTATATCATAACACCTTCTGGCAGGCCCTGGTGAGTGCCAGTGTTTTTGTGTCTTCCCATGGCTGTCAAACTGTGTCTTTTCCGTGGCTTAGCGTCCTACTGCCTTACTAAGAGTCCACACTGATCATCTAAGCTTATCATGTCTCATGTACCCAACTGACAGTCCACATTATAAAGGACGTGTGAAGACACCATAGGAGGAAGAAAACAAAACAAAACAAAACAAAACAACAACAACAACAACAAAAACCAAGAATCAACTCTTTTTTGTTTTCTATCCTCAAAATGCCAAAAGCTTCAAATGAGCAGATCGAGCTCTTAGATAGGCAGACAATCATCTTACAAGAATGGCAGTTTTAGAAATCACAGAGTTATAAATCTCCCAGCAACGGACCTTGTGGCATGACCCCCAAGTGCTCAAGGTCTGAATCTTCCCATGAGTCACACCAAACAAACTGGCGGCAGATGGTGAATGGCAGGCTAAGCTGTATCAGTCTCATATGTGCGTGCTTTTGGATGCACTTGGTCCTCTGTGGCTGGCCAGCACACCTGGGATGCACACACCATAAATGAACTGCTGAGCAGAGGAGGGGTTCCCCCTCTCAAGCCCCTCATGGATTTCCTCTGGAAGCCCCCAGAATCTAAAATGCAATGTGACATGTCATTGATTAAGGTCAGACTCTGTACCATTCAGAGTTACATCTAATCTGTTGTATTATTTTAAATCAAGTTTGATCTAGGAAGAGTGTTTAAAATTTACAACTTTTAGGAGAATCCTTTCTGAGGATACCCTGGCTCTGGGCTGAGAAGACAAAAAGGCCAAGACAGTAATTTCCAACCTTCCCTGCTTCTAGTCTCTAGGAATCTATTCAAGTCACAGACCTGGCTCAGACACCCAGCATGTTGTAAGGAGATCCATTCCTGGGGACTTCTTCCAGCTTCTGAGAAGAGAGATTGCAAAGTGCTTTCAAATGTGTGTTATTGAGCATGTTTTAGAATGTATGCTTTCCACTAATTTGCACTCCCTTAAATATATCAGTTTCTTCAAGAACAGAGAGCCCTGAATCCTTGGAATATCTAGTGGCTCACATGATAACATTCTGTTAGCTTGATTTTTATAAGAATTATATTGGAAAACTAAATGGTGGCATGGGTCCAGGGGAGGGTCTCACTTGCTGAGCAACGGTGATATCGGGCTTGCTCCTTCTGTTTTATGGTGCCTAAAAGCTGTGACACATCCTGTGTATGTGTATTGGTTACTTTTTTTATTGCTGTGATAAGACACCACGAACAATACAACTTCTAGAAGGAATGATTTATTAGGGGCTTACAGTTGCTGAGGGTTAGAGTCCATGATGGAGGAGTGGAGGTAGGAGGTGGTAGATGGCTGGAGCAGTGGCAAGCTCACATCTCAAACCACTGACTGGAAGCAAAACTCCAACTGGGAATGATCTGAGTATTTTAAAGCCTCACAAATTGTCTTCAGTGGTGTACTTCCTCCAACAAAGCCATATTACCTAATTCCCCTCATATACCTACCAACTATGCACCAAGCATTCAAATACCAGACACTTTTGCAGGATACCTCATTCCAACAACCACTGCAGATCAAGCCAATTGATCCTTGGATGCTGTGAGCTGTACTATACCCACTACAGCATTGACTCCTGCTCAGAATCCACAGCAAATGGGATGTGTCCACAAAAATAGACTGGTGTATGTGTTGAGAATGGCACAAAATCTTGGGAATTTGGAGGGTGCCAGTACCTGAGAACATAGCTCTTTACACATGTTCACCTCCATCAATAGACTCAAAGGATTTGGAGGGGGAGGGGTCTTAGACTATTCTACCATGCTTGCTGATTCTGCTTGGAGAATCTTGTTCAGCTACCTGTTTCTTGGTCCTTTCTATAATTGCCAAGACCGGAACCACCTGGCTCTCCCTTATTGCTCTGAGGATCCTGGAGTCAACAATTGTCCTTTCATCTCTTTAGCTCTTTCCAACTCTGTTCCTCTGGGCACAGAGCCCAACATAGTCATTCCAGGACAGATTTATACTGTGCTTTTTCATTATTATTCTCTAGAAGTAGGTATACTAGCAACAAAGGTTAAAAGCTACTCCATACCTAGAGTGTAGTGCACCTGCAATACCAGTTACTTGGGAGGATGAGGCCAGAGGATCATTTGACTCTAGGCATTCGAGGCCAGCTTGGGAAACATATTGAATAAAGTCATGGTCTAAAGGAGAGAGGAGGGCAAGAGAAAGGAGAAAGAGAAGGGGAGAGAAGGAGAAGGAGAAGAAGGAGAAGGAGGAGGGAGAAGAAGGAGAAGAAGAAGAGGAGGAGACGAAGGGGAAGGAGAAGGAGGAGAAGAGGAAGAAAAGCAAGAGGAGGAAGTGAGGGAAGGAGGGTGGGATGCAGAGAATGAGTTCTGTTGTTGGGGTGGATCTGGAGTAGGCAGTAGGCAGGAGTCCATTGGGACATTTCTGGGTATAATCATGTTGAGATGGTCCAGCACTTAGATCTGTGAGAGTGCATGGGGAAAATACAACTGACAACTAAACAAATTTCAAACTGCTGACATCATGCAGGCTTTGTTTATGACACATCAGTAAGACCAGCTAGGAAAACAAAAGTTGAAAGAACTTGAGTGTAGGGGATGATGCCAAATTACAGCTAGCCTTTTGGTTTTACTCTTTTTGTTTTATTAGCTAAATAACACAATTAAATAATGACTGAAATACAGTGCATTACCTAATTTTCCGCTGATAGGTGATGAATGATCTCCATAGTTTTGCTTACTTGAAACTCACCACTCTCCAAAGTCCTTCCTATATTGTCAGCTCATTTCAAATATTCTAACAGACCAAAAGACATCAAAAGATTAAAAGATGTAGAATAATTAAGGACTGCGTCATAAGCGTTCCTGGTGACAGGTCCAATGTTCTGCTTAAGTGGGTAAATGCACTTAAGTGTTCATGCCATTTCCACCTGTCCAACATCTCTGAAGGAACAAGTTCAGGTTTAAGATGAAAATCTGATTGGTCCTTGGGAAACATTCATATTTCCAAAGTCATTGTTCTCTAGACAATGGCTGGCTACTCAAGTCTAGCAACTGGGGTGATCAATAGCCAGTAAGTAACAAAGTCCAGCCTAGAAAAACTGAACAGAGCAGGAAAGAGAAAATACAGCTCACTCTCTTCAGGCACCATTTCTGAGATTTTTTTCCCCCATACAGAGATTCTTTCATCTTCAAGATTTGCAAACAGTGGCATGGATAATTCTGTTAAGATCCTGTGCACCTGCCAGCTGCTATGCATTATGATCTTGTATCAATGATGGAAAGGTAGCAACAGGGATGAAAATACATCCAAAGCTATCAGTAGCATCACATTAAAACACTCATGCACAGCCCACAGAGAAGAACCTGGAAGAGTGGGAACTGTCCAATGCTAAGGTCCAGCTACTTTTGAAAATCTAATGCCCAAAGAGTTGAGTTATTGCATTGTTCAAAGGGGCAGAAAGAAAACCCTCTTGGGAAATCAAGCATGTAGCTGAAGTGTTTTATTAGGAAAAACACCAGCAGAGTTCAGTCAGGAAATGTTTTTCACTCCCAGCTGGTCTCATGTCTGCTCTTTATCCCAATTTTGATGGTCATCTTTAAAGTCTGGTAATTTTTTTTTTCCTCCGTGGGAGAAGAGGAGGCTCAGGGAAGACTTTTGTAGAGGAAGAGCTGTCCAGGTAAGTCAGCTACAGGAGTGCTCAGTACAGGAGCACTGAAAGAGAGGAGAGGAAGCTTATTGCCCTGGGATATAAAGTTCAATATGAACTTGAGCAGACCACAGACCACAAATTAAAGCAGCTTCATAGTGGTTATTCATGCTGGAAGAGAAAAAGACTCCGAAGGAACCATTCAAGTTTCTAAGAAAAATTTCCCGGTTTCAACAAGCCTAACAAAAAAGAGATGGCAAAGAGAAAAAGACTCCTGCCTTCTAAACCTTGCTCTGGTCAAGTAGGGGCCCGCTACAAAGGCTTTGGTGTTTCCTAGGCATAGATTGGTAGTATTTGCAGAGAACACTGTGTTCTCCAGAGAGCCCAGCGCTGCAGCAGTTTTCCAGAGCTCAACGCCTTCTGATAGATCTCTTCTCCTCTCTGTAAGTTCTCGCACAAGAGCACACCCAGCCTCCATTTTTTTTTTTTAAAAAGCCCGCTAAGCTGAGATCCCACTAAAAACCTAAGTACTAAAGAAGCACGCCGCTCCCTTGCAAATGACTTCTGCAAGAGGAATGGAGAGGAAGAGTCCAGAGCTGTATAGGTTTAAGGTTGCGAGGATGAATGGAATAGAAGGTGACTGACGATAGTACGAGCTGTAATTGCTTGGCCTAAGGGTCTCAGTTTTCTAGAGTGAGCAGTCGCGGAGCAGAAGAACAGAAGAGGGGGTGAAGATGTGGAGAAGTGCCCAGGCAGACGGGAAAGGCGGGCCTTTGAGGGAGAAGGAGGAGAAGACCAAAAGAGCAGGAGGAGCCTTGGAGGAAGTGGGAGAGGAGTAGGAGGAGATAGCAAAGAGGCAGAGGAGAGGCGCGGAGCTCTCAAGCAGAAGGGAGGGCTGGAAGAGCGGAGAGAAGGGGCGGGACTTAAGGCGTGGCCTCGCCGACACCCCGCCCCTCCCCGGCCCCGCCCCTGAGCCGCCCGCGGCGCTCTGCAAATATGAAGAGACTCTGCGGCGGCGGCGGCGGCAGCGGCCACTGTACCTCCGAGCAGTGCGCGCCGCGGCCGGGGCGGGCCTCGGGACTGGGGCTGGGAGCCAAGGGGCCGGGGCGGGACGCGGAGAGGCTGGGCTGCGGTTCGGAGTCCCGCGCGGACAGGGGCCGGACGGCGCCGAGGGAGCGCGCGCCCCGCAGTCCCGCGCTGCGCCCGCCGGCTATGGGGCGCGCCGCTGCCTGAGGCCGGGCCTGGCGGGCGCCCGCCGGGGGGGTGGGGGGGCTGCGGCTGCGGAGCCGAGCGCGCCCCGCACCGGAGTGGCCGGCTCGCGCGCTCGGAGGAAACGGAGACGGACTAGGCGAGGCCCGGAGGAGCCCGGAGATGTCCCGTGTGCGCCGCCTTCTGCTCGGATACCTGTTCCCAGCCCTCCTGTTGCATGGTGAGTTCGGGGATGGATGGGTGAGTTAGGGGGTTCCCGGTCCTCCCATCGCCCCGTCGAAGAGTCGCGCCGAGTCGCTGAGTGCACAGTGTGCCCACTTGCCCTTTCCGGCCCGGGCGCAGAGCCCCTTCCCCCAGCGGCGCCCACAGTGGTTTTTGTCGCTGCAGTGTTCTTTCTGGAAGGATGCGAACCTCGCCCAGATACGTTTTATCTCTCACATCCGTAGCTGCACAGCCGAGGGAAAACTTTTTTATCCACTCGGAGGGCCTTTCCAGCTGTAAACTGTCACAGAATCGCTGGCTTTGCGGTCCGCTTTCCACCGGTGTCAGAGCGCAGCAGGGGTTCTCGGTGAGGTCCTGCCCTTTACGAGACTGTAAAGAGAAAGCGACGATGGTTTATAGGGAGGACACGTCTCGCGGATGTTTGCCTGCTGTCTGAGGACCAGTGTTTGTAGTCTGCCTGCACCTTGGCTCCGCCACATTGAAGCTTAGCGTGCTGCTGGGTTCTCTGGGCGCAAGGAGACTCTTGGTAGAGAATCATGGAAGCCAGACTGAAGGAGCTGGATCCCCAGATCCCTCACACTGGTGTGGGATCAAGTTTTTCCTGTGCTGCTCCTTGCGGCGGGTTCTCCAGGCTGCAGAACCACTGACATCTGCTCTCGAAAGGGGTTCTAGAAATTGCACCGTGCAAAATTGCATTGAGGTGGACAATTGCATTGGGGTGGACAAAGCGTGTTTCATGACAGGTGGGTCGTTGCTGGTAGTTGTGGTAGGCAGTGGTGTGGGCAGAATGATGTTTCAGCCCAGTGGCTTCACTTCTCTCCTTCCTTAACATCCGCTGAAGCCATCCGAACCTGCAGCTGGCTTACTGGGGCCAGGACTGTGGAACAGATCCCCACCCCCACTCCCACCCCGTGCCCCAGAGAATGAAGGGAAGGGAACGGCAGGCATCTGGGGGTGCCATTTTCTTTGTAGTCTCTGGGACAGCTTTCGAAGTTCCCCCAGGCTTTGTGGACCTGCCCGAGCAATTGATTGCCAAAGGTGTACACGGAGCCCCAGCCATGGCAACATCTTAGAAGTCAGAATGGAAGGCTTGCAGTTCCAGGGCAAAGAGAGAGAATGTATAATTATAGGGTTGGACTTCTAGGCCCATCTGCTTAGAATTACAGAGCAGTTTTAATCTTTGGCTGAAACATGAAACAAATCAGAGCCAATGAGCAGATCAAACAGCAGCTGCCACACACACAAGAAAAAAAGAGAGGATGAAACAGGGAAAATTGCCCTTCCTTAAAAAAAAAAAAAAAAACTGTTACAATGTCTGTTGGGGGGGCGGATGTGTGGAGATAGTAGATAGTAGTGCTGTCAAATAAAGAGTTACTTAGAAGTTTCATATCCATAGACTGTTTTGCATGAACTCTTTACCAGCTGAACTTCAGGGACCATCTTCACAAATGTACCGTGGCTCTGCTCTGAGCCTTTTGCTGCCTCTGGAGAAACAGGGGCTGTTCCCATATGCCTACTTACCAATCCAACGGAGAGAGGAGTAGCTGGCCCATATATACAAGTGTATCGTTTGGTCAGTGTGGCCAGAAATCTCCCACATTGAAGTCAGGAGTCTATGATTACTCCATGGGATCTGGGGATGTCTCCCCACTGGAGCCAGGAGAAGCACAAGACAGAGGGAGGAGCTGTAAGAATCAGTCTGGGCTGGGAGTAGGAATGGGGCCAGAGAGCATGCATGCGTGTTTATGAAGAGAACTTTTAAGATAAAAAGGGAGGTTTGAGGAGCTTAATTGGACAACCTGGATAAACTTTCAGAGTAATGTAACCCATTGGGTGGGTTTGCAACGATGCAATCATTAAAACAGAAGTTGCCCAAAGATCTATCTACTTGGATCCAAGAGGGGGTTGTGGGATCCAGTGCAAGAAGCAAGCACAAGTTTCAAATGCTCATGGTCTAAGAAAGGTTGGGATAGCAGAAAGCATCAGAAGGGACTTGAAAAACTTCCCTGCCACAATTTTTATATGATTAAAATGTTTTAACAGAAAATGGATATTGACCAACTTAACCCCAGAGAGTGGCATGAGGAGCTGCCCTGTTTAAGAGATAGGGGTTCTACAGGCTTCTAAAACATTCTGTGGCAAAAGCTAGAGCCTGCTCAATTATTTCAATAAAAGACACAAGTGATCGTAGAGCGGATTAATGATTTCTTTCCTAATGTGTAGGCATTTGATTCAATAAGCATGTGATGCCATTTGACTATTTGTGATAGCAGTTTTGTAAATAAAAGCAAGCGTCGTATGTTCTAAATGTGCGTGTAGCAACTTCAATACATTTCAGACTGCCAGGATAGAAGATTTGCCGCATGGACAAGGGAGGTTAAAGAGGAAATCGCAGAAAGGCTCTCTAAAGGACCTGGAGGAGGATACTGGTGGAGGTGTCATTACGTATGGGATCCTGTCTTTGTTCAGTTCTGTAGCCACTTTGATTTCAATTCATTGGAAGTCACAAGTCACCCCCCCCCCCGCCCCATACACACACATACAATCCCTATCTGTGAGTAAATGACCCCTCACAGGACCTCAGGCTTTCTTGCTTTTATTCTCTTATACAACTGTGGATGTAGCTCAAGACCCAAGTTCAAAGTGTGATGCACAAGCGTGTGCCTGTCACGTTGCCTTCCTCCCCCTCAGATTCTGCAAACAACTGCACTTCTTAATCCAAATAAAACCCCTTGAGTGTCACAAAGGTACACAGCTGGCAGCTATCCATTATCACTGCTTTCTCTGCTTAACGGAGAAGGCAGTTACGTTCACATGTCAAATTTTAAAACTCATTCAGCCCTCGACACAGGCTAGCAGGAGGTGTGGAGAATACGGGGGGCTACACTGACCTTACAACCAGCACATTTCCATAGCGGAGCAGATGTTGGGAGAGAGTTGTTTCTCAAACGCTGTTTACATTTGTAGAACCCTTTGACTTTTCAGAGAATTGGAGAGCTTTTCAATTCTTCCCTTTGATTCAGCTTTATTCTATCAGATGGGTAGGAGCTGAGGACATGGCTCAGTTAGTAAGGGGCTTGCCTGAAAGCAATGGGATCTGAATTGATCTCCAGAACCCACATAAGCATATTTGTAATCCCCCTCCACCCAGTGCTGGTAAGGTAGAAGCAGACATCTCTCTGATCAGCCAGGCTGGTTGGCTTGAATAGTGGGCCAATGAGAGAGACTGTCTGGGATGAGAGAGAGAAAGAGAGAGAGAGAGAGAGAGAGAGAGAGAGAGAGAGAGAGAGAGAGAGGCAGGCAGAGAGAGAAAGAGTGTTGGATGGTAGTATTTGAAGCTTGACACCTGAGGTTGTTTTTTTGGCTTCCACACACAGGAATATACCCATATGACCCTAAACACAGAACACACACACACACACACACACACACACACACACACTTATACACACACAGAGAGGGGGAAGAGAGGGAGAGGGAGGGAGGAGAGCATAGAGTTTTAGAAACTTCCAATTGCCAAATCAGTGCTTAACCAACCAATTTCAAGAAAACGTTGAAATGGAGCACGATAGAGATCTTCAAAATGGCATTTTACTGACAATCATCTTTGCAACCGAGAAAACATTTTTTTTTCCTGTTTCTCTTCCCTCTTTGTCATCGAATGGAATTCTGGTCAAAAGAATCATAGTTTGCTTATAGACAGTAAGGAGCAAGGACCGATGTTAAATGTTCTCTTGTTAGATAGATGGGCTTGCACCATACGTGGCTCAGCAGTCCTATGATCATGTGTGATGTGACCATGTAGCTGCATACTGTTTGGGGACACACGACAACTGATAACAGTCAAAGAGAAACATAAACCATGTCAGAGCAGGGATAGGAGCTGGCATCCTGGGGGTGATGGGTAGAGGTTCGGAGCGCACGGAGCAGGGGAGCAGGTGTGCCTGAGCTGAAGTGGTCCCAGAGGAAACTTCGGGAAGACACCTGCCACCACCTGGCAGGGCTGCATGCTACTGTGTCATGATTGTATGGTTGCAGGCTATTGCTGGGTTCTCCCCAGCTTCAGAGAGACTGATTCTGGAAAACGGAGGGGTCTTACTTAAATGTGAGAAAGGATCCATATGAGAAATCAGTAAGTGTATTCTATTCTCCAATTTGATCCACCCAGTTAGCCATTGTTCAGAAAAGTTGATCTGCAGGTCCACTGCCAGTGTGTGTGTGTCGCTGCTTACTTGGTGTAGGGCTAAGGAAGGAGCATTCTCTTTTCTTATGCATTCCTGAAGAATATCTAGTCGTGATGAAGAAATGATTCTGCGAACCTCAGATCCAGGAGGGTGCCCAACTGTGGGTCATTGTGCTAGTCTCCTTTCAGGAATCCCATATGTATAACAGACACACACACACACCCCAAATATCACACATAAACACATACCATATATAGTATACATATATGTCACCCACATATGCATACGTCAGCATAAAAGACATGTATATTGCCCACAAACAAATACTATATATAGCACAAAGATCATATTATACACAGGTTCATAAACACATATACCATATGTATATATGGTTTAGATAGCATAGGCATGATATACCACAAACACCACACATAAGCATGTATTAAGACAAATACCAAATATATATTGATATACTATACACAGTACATATATGTATGCTGTATGAACATATATCACATAAATGTTATATAGACCACATAGACACAGAGGAATTGACCATCTCAGTTCAACCCATATCCAGTCCAAAGGCCTTGGCAGGTATTAAAATATACCCACTAAAATCAAACATAGCCAGAAATTTCAAAGATTTACTTACTTTATTATTTTTTCTAAAGAGTAAATATTTTCTGTATGAAGGTTTGCAGACAGTATAAACAGTTCTTTTAGTTTTTGTTTGCTGCTGGACAGAAACTTGGAACTAAAACCAAGAGTGCGGTATGCACCATGTTTAGCCCTGGTACCATCTGCAGCATACAAGCTCTTACTCCAGGACCTGGGGGCTGTGCTGGAGCTTATCTCTATATCCACTTCAAAGCATGCTTTACAGTAATGACAGCTCGTTTAATTGGGCAGGGCGATTTCATGGGTAAGTAATTACCTGCAGTTAAGCTAATCAGTCTCATTTACTATATCAATGCTAGTGCTGACTTGAGATACCTTACACCTCTGATTATTGAGGCACACACATTATGTAAAGTAGGAAAAACTGCAAAATGCGTTGAGGGAAGGATCCTTCAGAACCGTCAGCCCAGAGAAACTATGGCCAATGTGTTAATATTATGTTTATTTACTTTTTAAAATTATGTTTTAAACCATTAGCATATAACTCTAGAGACTGGCCTGACCAAAGTTTACTTCAGGTGCAAGTGTGCTTGAAAAGTATTGTTTTCCAGTGAATGTTGCATTGTGTTATCTATGAAATGTGTTAGAATTTTCTTCCCAGTGGGTCTACATAGGCATGTGGAAACCAGGATCTGTAGATAACTGAGTTCTTTAAATATTGAAAAATCAAGGATTTAGCCCCATAAGTCAACAATGAACTTTGTATAAGAAAAAAAC
>JADRCD010197658.1:10720-41957 GCA_019843815.1 Montemys delectorum | reverse complement strand
TTGGCTTGCTTTTCAGAAAAGAAGTGATATGCACACTGTCATAATAACCCTGAAAATCCTACGAGAGATAGGTCTCGGTTCACATGATACAAATGCGATTGTTGGGAAAATCGTAGTTTTTCCTATGACCTTGGCAAATTTCTGGAAAGACATGTTGTTCAGCTAATATTTATTTGATTATCCGTCAAATATGAATTACATATGACCTTCCTTTTTGTTGAGCTATGATTGTTAGTTAAGCCAGTTTTTAAGTTGTAAGATTGTTAGAAGATATGTGAGCTTAGTTGGACCTGCACACAGTTTTGCTTTTATGATAGTGCAGGATGCATAAGAGTGAGCGATTATTCTAGCAACTGATAGGCCAATTCGCTTGTGCAGGCGATAGATGTCAGATTTCTTTGGTGTCTTCTTTTTAAAATATTATGTCTATATAAGGCAGGCAATAAGATTTTATGGCACAAATCACAAATGGTTACTGGAGCAAAGCAAATTAGCGAAGCCTTCCACATTTTTGTATTGCTTCTGGGAGAACATTGGTTCCTCCTTTGTTTGTACTCAGCTGCTCATCAGTAAACACTCAGCAACAGGTGAGTGCTAGGTTTTAACTAGAACTTTATCCATCAAAAGCCAGAGACAGTCCATTCTGTGCAAGACAGTTTCCTAACACATTGTCTTAGTCAGAGTTGAAACTCTGCTGTGATAAAACACTATGACCAAAAACAACTTAGGTAGGAAAGGGTTTATTTCAGCTTACAAGTCTCAAGTTACTCTTTCACTGACAGAAGTCAGTATAGGAGCTTAAGGCAGGAATGTGGAGGCAAGAACTGAAGCAGAGGCCATGGAGGATTGCGTCCTACTGGCTTGCTCAGGCTGCTTTTTAATATAAGTCACAACCATCATCTCAGAGAAGGCACTGCCTACAAAGGGAAGGGCCTTCCCATACCCATCATTTATCAAGAAAATGGCCCACAGGCTTGCCCATAGGCCAATGTTATGAAGGCATTTTGTCAATTGATATTCCTTTCCAATTACTCTAGTTTATATCAAATTCAATTAAAACCAACCAATACACAGAGCAAATATATCTAGCAAGAAAAAGGAATGCCAGAGAGATTAGGTTCTAGGGGCCATATGGTAGTGAAATTGCTATAGGCTTTAACTACTATAGGCTGCTGCTTCCTTTCACTGTGCTAACTTGTGTGGTTGGCTCATCAACTGAAGACAATGCATACAAGGGTTCTGCTTCCATTCTATGCCTGACACTGTAGGAGGAGAGAATAAAGAAGACAAGACTCAGCCGGGCAGAGGTTACGAACGCCTTTAATCCCAGCACTTGGGAGGCAGAGGCAGGTGGATTTCTGAGTTTGAGGCCAGCCTGGTCTACAGAGTGAGTGAGTTCCAGGACAGCCAGGGCTATACAGAGAAACCCTGTCTCCAAAAACCAAAAAAAAAAAAGAAAAAAAGACAAGACTCCATTTTAAAGGACTGAGAGTGCTTTCAACTGATCCATACTTGTGCCAGAGTATCAAGTCTATCCGGGCAATTTAAAGTAGTTTAGAGTTTAAATTATGTGAAAATATAGACAGGATAGAAGTAAAAGCCCTCTGATGCATTCAACAGCTTAAGAGTAAAATGTCTGCTGCAAACTTGTTTTGAAAAACAAGTTTCTCCATTTGAATTTACAGTGAGTGCATCTGCAGTATTCATATTTAATCACAGGGTTGTGTGGGGGAAAGTGATTTCCATCATCCTCTTTATCCCCTAGCCAAAGTAATTTGGGGTCAAAGGAATGATGTGATTAAGTACTTGAAATGGGGGGGAAAGAGGCTAATCATTCACTGACAGAATAATGATGAGCTACATATTTTCTCTTGGATATTTAGGCTATCTCACAGATATTAGCATTATAATTGGGAAGGAAAGGGCATATAGGTACTTAAAGTATAATAATTAAGGGGGAAATTAGCATCATGACCAATTATCTCAGGCATACAAGCCATCTTTGGCTTGAAATTGAAAACATTTGAAATTCAATACAAAATCTAAAGAAGGAATGGAATCATGCCAAGATATGCAGAAAAATATTTGACAAACTCCAATATCCCTTCATGGTCAAATTCAATAAGCTATAAAGAACTGGCATTGTCCTTAACTCGAGAAAGAATATGTCTAAAAGAATGGTACTCACTGAGTGCTGAGGGTGTGGTTAATAGACCTTGCTCATAGGACGTACAAATCTCACCTAGATGAGAGGAAGAAGCTAACAAGAGGGATTCTATGACAAAGGGACTACCATTAATAGCAATGTATTTCATTCTGAGAAACGACCAAGAATAGACATTAAATATTTTACAGAAATAGTAAGTATATGAACTAATGTATAATACTAATCAGTCTAGAGACTGAGCAATGTATTATCTCACAAAGTCATGCTGTAGCAAATCTGTGCCTTTTTTCATTTTAAGATTTATAAATACATTGAAAATAGAAGCATCTACAAGAAGATAGGGATATTTTTATGTTAAGGAAGAAATAATGCTATCTTTGTTCACTGTGACATGGCTATGTAGCATATTTGAAAAAAAAATATGACAAACCAAGAACCTTAAAGCAAACCCTGTAGCTGAAGTGGTACAGCAGGGTTGTACATAGAAGGTCAATGGGTTGTGGCATCCTCAGTCTATAGCTCCATTATCTACCAGAGTCGAACTGATGGAATTTCTCTTTGAAAATATTATACCATCTACATTAGCATCCTCAAACTGAAATACTTGATATAAATATAACAAAACGTGTAGAAAAATCTAGAAGAGGAAAACCACTTAATTTTGGTGGAAGAATTCCAAAGGGTGGAGGACACCAAGAGAATACAGCTCATAAACATAAACTAAGTCAGCCTCCCAGGCTCTCCCGGAGACTGAAACAACAATCTCGGCACCTGCGTGTGTCTGTGCTAAGTCCTCTGCACATAGGTTGTGGTGTTACCCTGCTGTTTTGTAGGTCTCCTAATCATGGAAGTAGGGGTGTCTTTGACTCTTCTGCCTGCTCTTGGGAACCCTTTTCCTCCCACTGGGCTAGCCTGCCCAGCCTCCATATGAATGTTTGTGCCTACTCTTCTTGTATCTTCTTATGACATGTTTGGCTTATATCCTTGGAGGTCTGTTTTTTTTTTTTTCTGAAAGAAAATGGATGGAGGAGTGGATGCTGGCAAGAGGGGAGCACAACTGGGAAGAGTAGGGAGGGGATAGCAGTGGGAGAGGAAACTTTAGAGGGATGTATGGAAAACAAAAATTTAAAAGAAAGTAGAAAAAAAGGTTCTGGCAGAAGAAACAAATTGAAGAGGTAAATCATGTTCATAGATAGAAAGCTTTGATTTGGTCAAAATGTTATTCAACCCAAGTTGATATATATAGATCCAATGCAGTCCCAATTGGACCTTTTAGTGTACTTGGTTTTTTGCTTTTTGTTTTGTTTCATTTTGTTATTTTTTGTTTATTGAGTTTTGTTTGTTTGTTTGTATATTTTTTAAAGTTAGAATGGAGAAAGAAGAGCTCCAGAATAGATAATACAACATGGGAGTAGATAAAATTAGAGTACTATTCCCCCTCACTTCAATGTTTATAACTGTGAAAATTCCTGGAAAGAACCACACCTTGCACTGAGCCTTCTGCAAGGCTAATTAACTGATTAGACAATCAACAAGGTGGACAGGTTAGAATGTTGCCAGTCCAGAGACAGATTATATTGGGACAGTTTAAGCCTCCTTAATAGCCATTTATTGAACTCTTCTGTATGCGATCTAACAACATTGTAGCCAATATTAAATCCTGTGGAATGTACACACTTCTACCCCATCTCCACAATCAAAGGGCTGAGAATATTACGAGCTGGCACTGGAATCTGAGAGCTGCTTTTCTATGCCCCACCTGCCTGATGCTTCTATCAATTCATTTTCAAAACATCTTGAGCTTTAAATTTTCCTTGTTCTTCACTATAAAGGTACAGAGAATTGCTATGATGCTAAAATATGGAATGTAGGGGTAACCCAAATTTGTATTCTTGAAGTATGATCACTCATAGTTAGCTCTAAAATAAACTCTTCTTTGAGATGAGAGATGTGGTTTAGTATAGACTTCAATGCTGTAAAATTATTAAGTGTGTGGTGTTAGTGAAAGAATAGACAGACAAATAGAACAGTCTAGAAAACCCAAAATGGACCTACAATGTTTAGTCAATTGTTTTTTTTTTTACAAAAGATTTATTTTATTAAATTATTTTCTTTACTTTTATTACTTATGTGTATAGATGTATGTCATGTGTGCTGGTTCTAGTAGGGGCCAGAAGAGGGGAGTCAGGTCTCACAGTCCTGTAAATGCAGGCAGTCTGAGCTGCCAGACACTAGTGCTGGCAATTAGATTTGGGTCTTCTGGAATGCTTTGCAATTGCTGAACCATCTCTCCAGTCCCTTGTCAACTGATCTTTGACAAAGGAGTTTGGGCTTTGGAACAAAGAGAATCTTTTTAGTAAATGTTGTTAGAAAACCTGCATACTCAAGTGCATATTCATATGCAAAATCAAACAAACAAAGAAAATAGATACAAATTGCTATGGTTTAACTGTGTCTTCTAGAATTTATGGGCTGGAAATCAAATCCCCATGCAACATGCTAGGAGAGGCGAATCCTGACAGGAAGTATGTAGGTCACAAGGGCTCCCCCTCCATGAACAAAATGGGCTTTATAAATGGACTCTCTGGGTGATTTCTGCATATCTCTGCCCTTTTTCCATGTGATACCCAAACCTGCAGCAAGAGGAAACTTTACAGGACACCAGGTGACATCACGTTCATCCCAAACACTCATGCCTCCAGAGCAATGGGAACTAAATCTCCATCCTGTACCAAAGGCATGCTAGGACCCTGTTTCAGCAGCACGAGATCTGATGAGATACAAACCACCGCACATTCTTCAAAAGGCTCACACATTTAACTATCAAACACAAATCACAACACTGCAAAAGGCAACACAAGAGAAAATGGATATGACCTGGGGTTTAAGAATGATTGAAAGCGACACCAAAGGCACAGTGCATGAAAAGAAGAGTTGAAAGCTGAACTTCACTAAAGAATGCTCTGCCAAAGGCATTGCTAAAAAAAATAAAGAGGACAGGACACAGGCAGGGCAACAATATATGTATGAGACATGGTTATTAAAGGACTGTTATTTAAAATGCACAAAGGATGTTTTAAAATAAAAATAAGAAAGCAACCTGATTGAAACTCGTGTATGTTAGTTATCGAAAAGAGCCATTATGGGAAGTGGTCTGCTGCCTGCTGCAAACTCTGTGACATTTGGGGAAAGAAAACACAACAGAAGACAACCTCCAAGGGAGCCACGCTGCGGAGGCAGGCGGGATAAAAGCAAACTGAATTTTCTGCAATTCTATTGTGAATGGTATACCAGTGAAGTCTGTTTCAAATATTAAAATATTATAGAATTTCAAAACGTAACTTAGTATTTGCATGATTTTCAGTGTTCAACAGTGGGATTTTAACCAGCGTGGTGACTTAAACGTGATTGTTTATAATTGAAATCTCAACGTCTGAAGACATTCTCATTTAGATGTTTGCTTTTAACTTCCAGGTCAGACGTTGCCATTCTGTACAACGACCGCTCAGTGCTTGAGAATCACCACGTCAGTGCAGCCTACAGACTTATGCAAGAGGAGGAAATGAATATTTTGGTAAATTTATCTAAAGATGACTGGAGGTGAGTTTCAGAGGAAACCCAAAGGGAATCGAACCTCAAGGACAATGTAGAGAAAGGAAGGCCCTAGGCCTTCCCCCGTTGGAGGAGGTGCTTGCAGGCTCTGTCCAGGCACCATCTCTGCCGCCGGAGAGACAGGAACTAACTGCAGATCAATCCAACACCCACGCACACGTGTAAAGCCACATGTTACGCCACAAATGACTAAGGGGACATAGTTATTCAGCCTGTAGTGGAGCTTGGGTTGATTTTGTCGTTTTTGTGATTGGTTGTATTTCTGTTTGTTTTTTATGTTTTTTATTATGTAAATTTATCATGTACATTTTCTCCTTAGTATTTTGCTATAAATGGTTTCATCTACTTGAGAAAAAACTACTACTATACTAAAATGACCCAGAGTGAGGAGGAAAATACTTTATATGTCTAGCAAGAATAAAATGTGTAAAATTAACTTCTACTGTCTAGCCTTTGAATTATCTTTTTTTTACTCATAGCTAAGTCTTGTTATTTCAGTATGGATTTACTTACTCTGTTTTTTTTCTTTGTGATAATATTTATGTGTTTCTTCATAAACTTTAGTTACCTGGTTGGAGTTTTTATATGATGTGCTAACAAACAGTACAATAATCACACAGTTCTAAAATTTAATAAATTCAATGCTTTCCGACTGCCAACAAAATACCTATTTTCTAATATAACAACAGTAAAAGTTTGCCTAACATTAAAATTTGGTTATCTTGTTAAATATCTGTAATTTTTCTGTCCTCAAGTCTTTTTTCAAATACAGGCATTACTCTTTTTATAAAAATATTTCACACCTTAAGTTGTATTTCTCTTGTGTTATATTTCACCTATTCTATTACCATAACTTATAATTTATTAAGTATTTAAATGGAAAGCATAGCATATTTAGTACATTGTGCAGATTATGGAAAATTTTTGTCTCAATTCTCTCATTTAGCAGATATTGTGTCTAGTCGATATTAATGCAAATTCTGTTAAAATTTTATTTAAACACTATAATTGAGGATAATTTTATTAACTACCTTCAATTCCTGTATTTCTCTGCAGACTTGGTAAATTATTCTAAGCAGGTTGCCCAATTTTATAAATGACAGCAGAACACTGAGTCTTTGTCACTTTTGTATAAAATAAGGTTCAACTGAGCACCTGCAATTTTCAAAACAAATCCTAATATGTTGCTATTTTTAAAAATAAGTCATCTTTTATATGAGATATTTGTGATGGGGAAGGGACTGAGACAGGGTTTCTCTGTATAGCCCCGGAACTTACTCTATAGAACAGACTGGCCTCGAACTCAGAAATCTGCCTGCCTCTGCCTCCCAAGTGCTGGGATTAAAGGCATATGCCACCACTCTCTGGCTAAAAAAATATTTGATTCAAGATCATATTCAAGTCAAAGCCTTGCCTTAACTTATAATACTGGTCCCATTGTGAAAACAGAATATAATTGACTTCTTATCTGTTTATAGAGGTCTTCGCTAGGGTGACTCAATTTTCTACTTAGAGTGAGAATGTGTTACTCAGTCATAGGCTCTGTGATATGAACATTGTATTTATATGGCAGCTTCTTGCTTACAAGTTTAAACAGCGTCAATAGATATGTCTGTTACCCAGGATTGGGTTCCCAGAAGTGTACCCTCTCACGAACATATGGGCTTCTCTGAGGTGCTGTGATGGGTGCTGGGCACTGTGGAGTGGCCCAAGGGTCAGCTTTTGGAATGGAAATTGTGGCTGAATTTTACACCCAGTCACATCTTAGCTGCAAGGCTGAGCAGATGAAATATTCTCTGAAAGGAAATATTAACAATCCTTTGCAGGTCTACCATAGGAATTAAATGTACTGACAAAGGAATTTCTACATAGTCCTAAGTCCACACTTAGACTGGATAAATAATTCTGGTACTATTAAAAGTAGTTCCATTTTAAAAGATATAAAAAGAGGAAAGTGCAAGAGAGATCTTGAGAACTCATCCTCTTCCATGTCCCTGCACTGGGGTATTAAGACAAACAGTTTTGTTACCCACATAAGTTTAGAATATTCTCCAGTGCCACTGACTTCTTGTCAGACTTCTAAAGCATCCAAAATTATATTTAGAAGCAAAGATGATGCTCTTACTAAAGCTCATGCCAGACGAGTACAAAGACCTTTGTTTAATATCCATAACCCATGTGAAAATGCCAGGTATGGTAGAACATGCTGGCAACCTCACTCCTGTAGAAGCAGAGATAGGGAGGTCCCTGGGATTTGGTGGCCAGCCAGCCTAGCCTAATTGTCAAGCCCCAAGTCAATGAAAAATCCTGATTTTTAAAAACTGCATTCAGTACCTCTGAGTTTGACTTCTAGTCTCCACATGAACATGTACATATGTGCATGCACATCTATATGCATACATATACACAGAAACAGACATACAAACATACCATATATATGTATACATATATGTATAATTAAAATGGCCAATGATTATTTTAGGTAGAAAAACACAAGACTTAGCAATTATGAGTTGGGAAGAAACATGGCTTGAGAGGAAAATACATCTCAATTTTAAGGAGATTATTAAATGGCATGACTTACTCAACTCATGAATGTCAATAATTAAAATAATGTCCAACTTTTATGAACACTATTGCATTCAAAAGGTGATGGCTCTGTATTGATAATTGATAGGGAAAACAGTCTAATCATATTTATAGAAATGACCCTCTCTAAGGTAAGGAAAATTCAAATGACCCATTCTCCCTTTGATGCCTCTGCAGGGATCTTCGGAACTTAGTGATTGAAATGGTCTTAGCGACAGACATGTCTGGCCATTTCCAGCAAATTAAAAACATAAGAAACAGCTTGCAGCAACCTGAAGGGTAGGTTTTCTTTTGTCATGTTGAAGTTCTGTGGGTTTGGGCTTAGAAAACACTAGGTGATTATTTATGTTCTGGTAATTTGAGCATGTCTTTGGTTTGGCAGGATTGACAGAGCGAAAACTATGTCCCTGATACTCCATGCAGCCGACATCAGCCACCCAGCCAAAACTTGGAAGTTGCACTACAGGTGGACCATGGCCCTAATGGAGGAGTTTTTCCTGCAGGTGCATTTTTTATTCTGTTTTGGAAACAGAGACTGTGAATATTGACAAAACTTTTCTCAGCAGAACCAGAGCTTCGTATTTATAACTTCATTTAGTCACAGCACATAGAGTGCTTAGGGGGAAATCTACCAGGGTTTTAGTTAAGTAAAATGGTACTAAATGTCTTTTAAAAGGAGTAATGTCTAGATATGAGGATGCAGCAGTCAGGAAAAAAGCAATAGAAAAACGGGTTAGAATTACTCTGTGACTAAGAGGTAAGTTTGAGAGCCTAAATAGCTTGCACAGTGAGAAGAGGGAGAGGACTGGGGGGGTGGGGGTGGGGGAGGGACCACGCAAATTTCTATGTGTATCTTCCTGCTCAAAATTTATCCCCATACATAGCTGCAAAGAAGGCTGGGGAAAATGTAATGGAGCAGACAGCTGCCTAACTGAACTGACAAATACAAATACAAACCTGGAGGCGAGGAGACCCCTGTCCTCTGGTGTCGGCATTTCTTTACAAGTTACTCCCTGTGTAGTGTCTATATTCTAACATCTTTGCATTCAAAGTTAGGATGCTATAATATAAATGTGATGGTAGTCATTCAAAGTTGTCTTCAAATTCCACAAGTAAAGGCTCAATCTTCCAAACGATGGGCTCCACTTTAGACTTCAGAGCCTAGTGGAACCATAGGACACAGAAATGTTGATTTCTGACCAGCTGGTTACAAATTCAGTTCCTACAGCACGTTCTAGAGTTGGTGATTTGTTAATCTATAGAACTCAGAGCTGGTACTATACTGACAATTAGAATTTTGTCATAAAAAATGGAATTCAGTAATGGCCAGATGAAGCAGGTAAGACACATGAGCAGCTCTACAGTCTCTGGGTGGAGTTAGAGTGTGTCCATTCCTGGATGAAGAATAGGAACCCAAAATTTCCCTAAACTTCAATGTCCACAGTATTGTAAATTTTGATTACATAGGTGTGAAAAACTTTTAAATATTTTGAGTTGAATCATCATAAAAACACAACAGGAGGCAATCTGCTGCGTGCAAGTAAGCCTGTACTTAGAGGACATTTTATAGCCTTGCAGGATTTTTTTTCTTATTTAAAAAAAAACAAAAGTACAAACCACTGCTATGATTCTGTCTTTCAAATGTAGGTAAAATGTAAGAAAATGTAAAATAAGTTGATAGGAGGAGGTAATAAATATAAAGACAAAAATTAGTGGAAGAGAGCAAAGAGAAACAAGAAGCAAAATGAATAGAGACAAAAACTGATAGCCTGAATGAAATTACTTGCAAGATCAAAAGGAGGGAGAAATATGCATAGAAGATGGATTAATATTATAGGGCTTACATATGTCAAAAGGGTACAAAGGGATATGAACAATTTATATGAATAATATTGATGACAAAATTGCCTAAATCTTTGAGAAAGATATAAATTACCAACCTGGATTTAAGACAAAGCTATAATAAATATTCATATACTTATGTTTTAATTGAAGTTGTAATACAATTCCACATAAGAAAGCCCAGGATTTGGTGTAATGAGATGGTTCAACGGGTAAGAGAACTGGATGCTTTCCCAGAGCATGAGGATCTGGGTTCAATTCTCAGCACCTACATGGCAACACACAATATCTATAACTCCAGTCCCAGAGGATCTGATATCCTCTCCTGGCCTTCATGGGCATCAGGAACACATGCAGTGCAAAGACATAAATGCAGGCAAAACACCTATACCATAATAAAATTAATTAATTCTTAAAAAAGCCCAGGACTAGATAGCTCCAATTTTTTATCTTAATTTCAATTTCCATTATTTCATTCAGTTGAGAGATACCAATTTTCTTAAGAATTTTAAGACAGAAATAATAATTTTAAGATACAAAATTTTCATGATAAAGGAAGAAGAAAATTAACAGTTTATCACTCATAAAACCTGACAACGATGTTTTAAATAAAGAAAATTATAACTCATATCTGTCATGTATCTAGATGGGGAAACTCTTAAAATATTAGCAAGTCAAATCCATAATATTATAAAAGAATACATAGCATGATTTGAGCATGCATGTTGAATATTTTTTAATTATACCAAACTATATTAGAATAAAAGAGGAAAATCACATTGTCATATCAATAGATTCACAAAAGGCATTTGACAAAATTCAACACTTTAGTTGCACAAACTCCCAGCAAACTAATTAGGAAATGTTTCTCAGCTTCGTAAAGGATCAAAGGGTCATAGCTAATGCAATAGTCCAAGGGTAAAAACAGAAACATTTTTATGCTAAAATCGAACTATCAACTGTTCCTGTTAAATGTTTCATATGAAGTCCTACTCAGTACAAAGAAGTTCTAAGAGGAAATAGTAAATAAAGTGGAAAAAATAAAAGTATGGTCAGATCCAAGAGGGCAGGTAGAACCAACACATGGTTTCATGAAGTTGTAGGATCAACTGTTGTAGGATCAATTGTACACAAGCAGGAAACAAGTGGAAAATTAAGTTTAACCTTTCTGGCAACGTCTTTATGAGAACATGCCTCTCACAAAGGATCTCCCTCAACTCTCCCTGGGAGAGGAGAAGAGGAAACACAAAAACAAGTGCCTGATGCAGATCCCGAATTCCTACTGCATAGATGTGAAATGCCCAGGGTACTATCAAATCATTCCAACCTTTAGCTGTGCACAAACACTTGTCTGTTGTCCCCTGTCAGCCTACTAAAGGACACACAAGGGTGACACAAAAATTCATGTTGTGACAAATGAGCACATTTTGTCATAAAAAATTAAATTTAAAACATCGTTACTTATGAGAGCATCAAACAAAATGTTAAAGATTATGTTTAGCTAAATGCATGCAAAACCACATTTTTAACTTTACATATATATGTAAAATTAAGTTATATATATAATTAAGTTATTCATATAATTAAATTAGATACATAATTAGATTGTATGTGCGTGTATAAATAGACAGTCCATGGTAATGAATGTTCCAGTTTCTTTTCTTTGGCCATGACCAAACACAGCCTGGGGAGGAAAGCGTTCTTTATATTTTACAAGTTGCAGTCATTGTCAAGGGAAGTCAGGGCAGAAACTGAAGCAGGAATCCATAGGGCACTGCCTACTAGATGGTTCCCCATGTCTTGCTGAGCTTACTTTTGGGGCTGAGCCCTCCTACATCAGGCATTAATCAAGAAATCACTCCACAATGTTGCACAGAGGCCAGTCTGATGGAGACATCTCAATTGCAGTTCGCTCTGCCCAAGTGACCAAAACTTGTGTCTAGTTGACAAATGCTAGGCATAACAATGGATTAAAAATTCAATATTATTAAGATGGAGGTTCTTTCAAAATCGATTCATAAGTTTGGGATTGTGTTACAAAGATCTTAGCATACCTCTTTGTAGAAGCTGGAATTCTGATCCTACAATACAAGTGGAAATGCGCGAATCTAAAATAGCCTTGGCAATTCTGTAAAAGACTAGAAAGCTGAAGCATCCACTGTCCCATATTATATAATTAGCATTTCATAATATAGAAATGACCAGACTGTCACTGGCATATAGACAGGGAATAGATCAATGCAGTCTGATAGTGATTCCAGAAATAACCCTACACGTGTCCTCGTGTGATTTTCTTCATAGACACCAAAGTAAATAAGCTTGGAAAGACTTTCCACAATGCAAACGCAACAATTAGAAAATGGTGTGGCAGTAAACAAATCTATCCTTTTTTAATGAGATTTTGTTCTTATTTATGTGTATGTGTCCGTGTGAATGAATGCCATACGTGTGTGGATGCTCTTCGAGGTCAGTGGCTGACATCCGATCCCCCTACTCTTAGAATTTCTTCACCTAGCATTTTTGTGTTAGATTTTTGACTGTTTGTCTTTGCTTTTTTGTTTGTTTGTTTGTTTGTTTATGTTTGAGATAGTGTCTCATAGTGTAGTACATCCTGGCCTAAAACTCACACACTACTGAAAATACACTCAGTCAATCCATTTTAGGCAAAAATCTGGGTGCCAATGAAAATTACATATATAACCTCCCAAGTCAAATGAATATAGAAAACTATAGCTCAAAATGTTAAAAATCGAAACCAGTTCTAAGAGTTGAGTAAGTGCTGTAAACAGTAGTTATGCGGGTAATCCTAATGTTTGGTAAGATGCTTACAGTAAAAATACACAATTACATTCTACCATAAACACAACTGAATATAGATGTTGCATTCCTATAGCCATCCAATATGTAATATGTTTGGGTGACTGTGAGAATTTCTCAGGGGCATTTTTAGATGGCATAAAGGAACACATTCTTTATGCAAGTTGTCCAGAGAGGGCTGAATAGGTGTACAGTTCCCTCTCCACCTCAGCTTGTCTACAGAACCAGGGCTCCCTTACCCCCTATCATTGGGGCCTGACAGTGGTCTGAATGTTAACTTATATTACTCTTAAGATTTACATCCAGCTCTCAGAGCAAAAGGGTTCCCCAGATTTTTGTGCTTTATTTTCTTTTCCCTTGTTTTGTTTATGTAGGCATAGAAATTGTTTCAGTTTTAGGGAAATGTAAAGAAATAAAGCCTTGTATTGACACCTCGCTGATAGCTGTCAGAGTCTTTTACTCTGTTTGTAAAGTGGAAAGACAATTACTAGCTCTTTGTCACAGCCATTCAAAAAAGAAAACTTGACAAGCTGTATGGGAACTTTGAGACAGCTATGGGCTGTCAGACACTGGACACTGGACCCTCCTAGGGATTGTGATAGGGCCACTTCTGCTGCCTCAGCCCCTGTAGGCTCATTCTCAGAACAGCAATGCCCGGACTAAGGACATCACAGAGAGCCATTAGGTAATTAGGTGTAGTCATTTCTCTTAAACACCCGGAAATATATTCATTAAGTTTAGTAAGTTGTTGATTCTAAAAACTATTCTTGGTCTCTTAAATAAAGAACTTTCAACAATATGCACAACTTTCAAGATAAATGTGAGATAGTTGTTATGTAGAATGCCCACAGTTTTGACCATTGATTTTATTTTAAGAAAAAGTCAGTGTCTCCTGCCTTGGGAGAATACGGACCTTGTAAAGTTGGTCAAGCTTCCACTAAAGTAACACAGTTTCCCTGTGTACATCTCTCCCCTCCCCATGATGCTCTGTTCAGTTTTTTCATGGTCTGGCGCAGAGCCCCCCTGCTGCTGACCTGGTATTCATGGCCTTTATTCACTCCAAAAGAATAAATAACACTTTGAAATATTTATAAGAAAATTGAATAATTAATGCATTTTAGCATCCAGTGCTTTTATCGATAGTACTTTTGTATTCTAAATTAATTGGAAGGTACAAGAAGCAGAAAAACAACATTGACCCCCCCAACTCCATTCACAGGAAGGCCAGATCTGCATGTCAGTGCCAAATGCTTAAGTTTTAGATGAAAATGTCTTAACTGCAGTCCTTAAAATGGAGCTAACACATAGCATAAGATCAGGGTGCCTTTTTCAACACTAAATAATCCTTTTAAGGCTTTCAAAGAACCATATAACATAGAAATAGACCTAGTGAATGATATCCTGTTGGGGTGTTCTTAAGCCATAAGTAGCAGATATTCAATCAACAACATCAGCCAAATGCAAATAATATACTGTCAGTCAAGGACAATTGTATCTGTAAATACTAAATAAATAAATGTCTGTCTTTAATATTTTTCTGATGAAGGCTATCATCTGTCATTTCTATTTTAAATAATGATAGTGCCATTATATTTTAATATAAACACTTAAGGATATTGTTATTCAACAACTACTGATGATATTCTTGAACTGTATTCTAAACAATAAAAATCATTATTTGTAGTGAGACATTTAATAAATCTCAGTCAATAACAAGAAAGAAATTTCAAAATACTCATGTATATTTCATTTGAAAGAGCAGTCCAACAAAAAATTTTTTCGATTTTTAAAATTTTGTAAAGCAAAATCTAAAAAATGAAGAGAAGTCCATAAACTTGGTAGTCAATTAAACTCCCAATAGTACATTGAAATAACTAATTCATAGGGACTTCAGAAAACTGAAATGTTTGTCTTTTTAGACTCAATGTGTTGGAATACTACAAAAATATTTAGAGATGCGTTAGCACTAGAAAACCCCTCAGGAGAAAACTATTCAAGATAAGTTCTATAAGCTTAAAATTTAATGACATAAATAAGTGTGTAGGTATTACTGCTTTTTAAAAATGTGGTTTTAAGTTACTGTATCTAGATTGCACATTTTCTTAAATTCTCCAACTTGATTCAAACAATTCATCTTTCTCTCCCCAGGGAGACAAAGAAGCTGAATTAGGGCTTCCGTTCTCTCCGCTTTGTGATCGGAAGTCAACGATGGTTGCCCAGTCTCAAATAGGTAATTCTGAAGAATGGTGGCCCGGAAAAGTGGGTGGGACTTGTTGCTGTTCAAATGCAAGTACTATGCTGTTCAAAGTCTTCCAGACCAACTTCACTCTACACTCAGGATAAACTGGCTTCAGGCTGATGTAGATAATGCTGAAGGAGAATCAATGAAGTACTCTGACACAATGAATTCAATAAACCGCTACTGCTGGTCAAGGTCAGGTGTTTCTAGGTTCTTGTCTTCTTAGCCAAGGAGTTAAATTAAAAGCCCTTACAAAATTTTCAGGAATAGCAAGGCAATTTAATTTAAAGGAAAGCAATAGAAAAGATCTCCCTGAACAAGGGCCCATGGTACAGCCCAGAGTCTTTATGTATTCTCAAGGACGGAGAGGCTAGGTTCCAAGGGATATGTTTGCAGCAGGTCTCTATTCTGATTGCCAAATTAGATCACCTGTAGCCCACTCTCTAGAATACTTCTGATTGAATAGAAACTATTCTAGCTTTGACTATTGTTAGGGAAGTGGAATCCTATCAATTCAGCATCTTTAGAGGGGTATAGATGTAACAAGATGCAGATGGAAGTCTGTGGTTGTTTAATGAATTGTATGGGAGAGGGGTATGTGTGTGCACAGAAAACACAAGGAGCTAGACTGCTAAGAGCAGTATTGGGGAGAGGGATGTGTAACACAACCAGATGAGTCCCAGGTTACTAAACTATTCCCTATGCTTGCCTATCTCTGATAGTATTCTGACAGCCAGCCTCCTTTCATAGAACCATGTGATGTATGAATCTGTATTCCTTCCCCAGAGATGTGCTCTGGTATAGCTATTACAGAGCTTTGGGTTGGTAGGAAAGCTGCTGGCTATAACCTTTTCCCTTCCCAGCCAACTTCCAAAAAACTGTCCAGTCAATAAAACAACATCTGCTGCTTATCACCATTCAGAAAATGTGGGTGTTGTAGACTCAGAATCTCATCATGCAAGCTGGCTGATTCATAGTGGCTAGTGGCTCTAATATACATTACTCTTAGTGAGTAGAGGTGCTGGCTCATTAGACAGTCTACCTGCTCTAGAGAGTTAAAAGTCTGGGTGAACAATTAATCTTGCTTTGAATTCAAGTATTAATTAAGATACAAAATTATAGTAGGAGTTTTTGGAAAATTTGAGATGTGTCCCAACATGTTCTAGAGAAGTGTCAAGCATATACTACTTTGGACAAGCATTCAATGGATAATTTGCATGTTTGTGTATGTCACTTCCAGACCCTTCTTTTCTTGTATTTAGATGTTAGTCTCTGTTCCCAGTGGGTTCAAGGCAGAAGCATCTAATAGCTCTTGGGGCTACAAGGTTTTGGAGTCCCAGAGCTTAAAATGGTTATTGTTTTGAGCCTCCCCCCCCCCCCCACCTCACTACTAAGAGGCAAATGCATACCGTGGACAAGGCTCTGCTCTTTGCCCGTCACTCTCCATCTTGATGAGCACTTTAAATCTAAGTCATCACTCAATCCTGACATCTCAAAGTGGTGGGATTAGTGCTGTCGCCTGGAGATTGTGGTGTTCTCTCTGCTGATTTGACAGCACACACCCACACTTTGTGGACTAATGCTTTACATCCAGAGAATAATAAACAGCAATTTGAAATAAGAGTGCACTGACAAAGCACTCTGATGCAGTAAGGAAAAAAAATAAGATAAAATAAAAGTGGCAGTCCTCCTGGGGCCTGAGGGATGGGGACCTTTAATTACCTGGTCCTCTTAGAGTTTAGATAGCATTATTTTTCTGGTATATAACATTCAACAACCAAAAACCAAATGAAGTCCATTCATAAGGGTAATGGCCTCTCGCTGAGAAGAAAAGACATTCCTGATCACTAGAACTGGCTCAGTAGCTAGGACAGAGTAAGGTGTGGGATATTAAATAGGAAAAACCACATGTTTGAGCTAGGAAGTGTAGTGTACCAGCTCTTACTATTGAATGCATTATTACCCAAAGGAGCTGCCTCTGAAGATTGTCACTATCCTCAGCTTAGCCAGTTCTCTAGTGAGCACTTGTTTTTCCACATGTGTGCAAGGAAGTCCTCACTGTGGCTTGCTATATGGTTTAGGAAAGTGTGACACTTGATTTATCTACTGTTCTGTGTGTTTTGCTTTTTTAGGTTTCATTGATTTCATAGTGGAGCCAACGTTTTCTCTCCTGACAGACTCAACAGAGAAAATTGTTATTCCTCTTATAGAGGAAGCTTCAAAATCAGAGTCTTCTAACTATGGGGCAAGCAGGTATAATAGTTTTTCTTTTTGGGTTGAAAGAGCTTTTAAGCCAATAATTATTCTGTTCCTCAAAGGTAGGCCTGCAGTTCTTGCAGTAATTATTAGGTAGTAGGTGCCATCTAGTGTCTATATCCTGTAGTACACTCCCTTTCCAGTAGAAATGAGAAGACAAAGGGTATAAGTCTGAGTGGGAGGGGAGGTGGGGGAAGAAACTGGGAGGAGTGGGTAGAAGCCAAATCGTAATCAGAATGCACTAGCTGAGAAGGAGTATTTAAGTTTTTAAAAAGAGAGACAAAATAAATGAAGCATGTTGGACAGTCCCTGCTCACTCCATGTGAGAAAGAGGATGTGGGAGTTAAGCACCTGCCACGTGTTACATCTGGGCCCATGTGACTGTTGTCCAACACCTGTGGGTCTGTAAACCTGTCTTGTATAGTATCTTGATCTAGTTGTCTTTTGATTTCTTTGGTGGTCAATTGTCAACGGTAGCTCTTCCACGATGATTGGGTTCCATATTGCTGACTCTTTGAGGCGGCCGAATCCAAAAGGCTCCATGAGTGATGGGAGTTATGCCCTAGACTACTCTCTGTCAGCTGTGGACCTGAAGAGTTTCAAAAACAACCTGGTGGACATCATTCAGCAGAACAAAGAGAGGTGGAAAGAGTTGGCTGCCCAAGGTACAGTGGTTGATGATGCTACCATTAAGGAGTTGTTAATTCCTTAATAATTTTCACTTTCTTCCACTTGATGTGCTTCTTTTAAACTCTTGCTGGTTTTTGAAATTTGATCATTTATGAGACAGTTGGTCTGTTGCTAGCTAAGAAAAGACATTGCTGTTCATTTCGTCTGAGCTGCAGATGTGTGTGCTGATGGATGGTGGCCATGAGGACACCATAAGGGACAGTAACGTGATGACAAACTGTGTAAGAACCCCTGTGTTTTGTCAATGGTACTTTCAAGCCTGTTCTAGCACCAAGCAAAGACACTAGCTCTTGCTGTATCTACCCGAGTGTCTAGGATTTTAGTTAAAAATAAAAGTTTGGGGCTGGAAAGATGACTCTGTAGTTAAGAGTACTTGCTGCTCTTCCTGAGGACCCAGGTTTTGCTCCAAATACCCAAGAGAAGCACCTCATCTCAGCCTGTAACTCCAGCTCCAGGATCCAGTGATCTCTCTTGGCCTCTGTAGACAACTGCAGATACACACACACACACACACACACACACACACACAATTGCAGTAAATAATTTTAAATATTTTAAATGAAGAAAAGCATTATGAACTATTGAGTATCCAGAGTAGAAACCACTGTGTGCATTGGCTGTTAAAGGTACTGCGGTTCCATAATGAGAGGGAACTGAGTAGACCTGTTTCAGTCTTCAGGAAGGCCTTCGATGTTAAACATGAGCAGGAGTGTAGTTTAAAATAGGGATGTGAAGAAAGCCTTCACTAAGAAAGTGATGATGTAGATAAATAAGAGAGGAGAGGAGAGGAGAAAGAGGGTTAAGGAGCAGCCTGACGTGGAAGATCAAACCTTTTCAGACAGACTCACGGAATGGCCATGTACAAACTAGGAGGTAGAGCTTGCCTCCCACACAAGCAACAAGGAAGCCTGTGAAAGAGGAGAAAGGGGGCAAGTAGGAACACTGCAGGCATGGTGCAGGGGAATGTGGTGAAAAGGCCATTTATTTGGTCCCCCAAAAGGAAAGCCTAATGTAGGGTTATCTCTTAAACAATGCATGAGTGATTTCAACTAACATTTAACAATGATTTCTGACTACATAGCAGAAAATGTTATTTTGTTTGGGTTGCAAAAATGTCACCCAGGATCAGAAAGGAGACAGTTATCTGACACCTGGGAGAAAGATGAAAGTGTAGACTAAACTTCAAACTTTGAAACAAAAGAGGGAGACTTGACCCAGTATATGTGCAACAGGATGAGCGAGAAGTTAAACTTCAGATGCTTGAGAGGAAACTTTCTATGCATATTGTGCTGGTTCCAATATGCTTAGTCTAGGGGGTGGCACTATTAGGAAGTGTGCCTTTGTCGGAGGAAGTGTGTCACGGTGGGGGTGGGCTTTGAGAGAGTTCTTCCTAGCTGACTGAGTGCCAGTATCTCTCCTGGCTTCAGCTGGATCAAGATGTAGAACTCTCAGCTCCTCCTGAACCATAACCTGCCTGTATTCTGGATGCTTCTTGCTTTGATCCTCTGAACCTGCAAGCTAGCCCCAATTAAATGTTGTCTCTTATACAAGTTGCCTTGGTCATGGTGTCTCTTCACAGCAATGGAAACCCTAGTTAAGACACATATTTATAAAATGCATAAATGCTAAATATGATCACAATATGGAATATACAATACATATATATGTATGCATATGTGTGTGTATTATTATACAATATGACTTTAAAAATTGTAAACTCTACATCACTCTGTTCTCCTTCCAACACATCGTGGATCTGATCTCTTTGTGTTCATTCTCTTGTATGCATGGAATCTATATGTATGTATATAACATATATACATAATTGTATGTTGTCTTTTCTATCATTATGATTAAACACTATGATTGAGACAACTTATAAAAGAAAGTTTTGATTTGGTTTATGGTTCCAGAGGCTAGAATTCACAATGATGGAGCAAAGAAACAGCTGAAAGCTCACATCCTGATCTATAACCATGGACAGAGAGAGGGCACTGGAGATTGTGTGGGCTTTTGAAACTTCAAAGCTCACTCAAGAGAAACATCTTGTCTGACAAGGCTACACTTCCTAATCCTTTCTAAACAGGTTCACCAACATGGGACCAAGAATATGAGCCATTCTCACTTCAATATACCACACATGGCATTTACCGTCATGATAATACTTAATATATATCCATTTGTAATTATACATATAATTCTCTTGTATGATTATGTTTCATAATAACAAATGAAAACATGATCTGCTACAGAAAGACATCTGCTTGAAAGTCAGTGACTGTCAATTTATTTGGCTGTGGTAATCTGCTATGGACCACTCCCAATCTTCAGTCCCTGAAGTGAGAGTGTGTTTCTTATCTGAGATGCGATGGCAACATGAGGGGTGATAAAGTGTCTAGGAATCTAGATGGAAGCCCCAGCTTGAGATCTTAGCCACCATTAGCCCCAGCAGACCTGGCGTTAAACCGAATGGTGCAAGTGTGTGTGGACCGCTGGGCCTATTTGGTCAGGGCTGTGATCTCTTCCGACTTCATGGCATCGGACAGAAAGCTGAGCTCATTACACAGGGTCTCATAGCGGAATGCCATCCGGATCTGTGCGACATTTGTCTTTCGGATGTCATTGCCCTCCGGTCCTTCCTTATAATAATTCTGACCCAAAAACTTCTGCTTTTCCTGATGTGAGAGGCCGCTCTGCAGCACACTGTTCCTGGCGATCTCACACAGGTCGCATGTACTCAGCTTCCACACTTGGGCAGCGATGGCATACTCCTCCATGAGCGCTTCCTTGGTATAGTGGAACTGCATGGGGTCGTCGGTAGAGAGAGAGACATGCAGCCCCTTGTGCAGGAATTCCCGGAGTGGGTTCTTGGAATGTTCCAGAAACAGGCTGTTGTTACTGAGAGGAGACATGGCAATAGGGATCTGAGCAAGGTAGTAGAGGTACTGCAGGACAGGGCTCTTCTTGAGGGGTGATCCAGTGTCTACTGAAGCTACATGAGAATCCTAGAGGTGTCACCACCATATCATCACTCCTCACATCCTAGCTCATCTTCAGCTCTGCAGAGAATCCCACTAATCCTTGTCAGGTGAAAGGTGTAAATCCTTGGATTCTACTATGTGAAACTCACTGTAATAAAGCGAGTTGGTAGTTAAAACGACCCTTAAAAGAACATTTTCTTCCAGGAAGCCTTCTCCTGGGGAGCTGAATATAACTGTCTAGAATTGGTGTATGTAGATTTTGTTTTGATACCAGGCTTTTAGAAAACACAAATGCTTTCTAATTTCCCAGAATATCCAGTTTGGGTTAGATTTACCCAACAAGACTGAAGAATGTGTCCTTACCATCAGTTCGTTATTTCTTTTGTCTCTATCTTTTCTACACTAGTCAGGAGTTGACAAATGTCAGGAAGTTATGTTACTATTCTTGTAGTGAGGTAGTAAGAACAGCAAGAAGAGTATGTATGAACTATGTATCCTGCTACCTTGCTAGATATGTTTGTCAGAGGTAGGACAAGCTTTTACGATCCTTAATGTGTAATATCCTATCGACTTCTTTCTGTCCTAATTGGATTGTCTTTATCTCCTTCTCTCGTCTAATAGCTCTAACTGAGATCATATTTAACAGGAATGAAGAAAGTTGAAATCCTTGTCTTATTTCTGATTTTACTGGAAATATTTCAATGTTTTTCTTCATTGAACATAATGTTGGCTGGAAGCTTTCTGTGGGCTGTGATACACTGTCTGTATCCGGAGGTCATCTAGGACTTTTAATCATGAATGGCTATAGAGTATACTGGAAGACCTTTTCTGAATATAATGTGATAATCATGTGGTAGATTATATTTACTGATTTACACATGTTGAAATATCCCTGCATCTTTGAGATGAAGCCAATTTGATTATGATAGATGGTATTTTTGATGTGTTTTTGAATTTGGTTTAATTGTATTTTGTTGAGTTTTAGCATCAATGTTCATCGGGAATATTGATCTATACTTTTATTTTTATGTGTGTCTTTGTCTGGTTTAGGTATAAGTGTACTGATGGTTTCATAAAAACAAACACAAATTAATAATTAAACTCTTTCCATTTCTCTTCTATGGAATAGTTTGAGAGTCAGTGACTTTAATTCCTTTTTAAGGGATATTCTACACAAATGACCTTACTTCACTCAATATAATGTACATATTTTCTATTTGCTGAAACTAACCAATGGATGCCAAAAGGAAAGATAAATACATGGAATGTTTCTTAATATTTCTTCTATATCTGGATTTGTGTGCTTTCTGACACTTTGAGGATAGTTTTTTTTCTCTAACTTTGCATTATGAGTATGAACAATAGTTACAGAACTTTATAGCAGTTTATGTACTCTCAGAAACCTGTTGGTTTAGAATGTAGGGAATAGACATTGAGGAAGAGATAGGCAGGTTAGAGGCTACAGTGTTGATCAGAGATTAGTGACTAGACCCTAATGACTAGACCACTTACAAGTACACCTTGTACCTTAGAAAAGACTGCACACTACACCACTCACATGTATATATGTGCATGTATCCTTATATTTACGTGTACATGTATGTACATGTACTCTTATTCCTGTCCTCTTTAAAATACCTTTAGACTTACACTCAACATTCTCTGTTTATTTTCTTCCCCGTCTGTCTCCAATGTCCTTTATCAATCAGACCAATCTAGTACTGGTCTCAGTTTTAATTCATGTAAGAAAAATCCCAGCTTCCAAAAAGGCCTTGCTATCACTCAGCAATGAATTCATGGGTAGATTAGAGTAGGGTTTGTTCAATTATTGAAATGCTCTAAATAGATTGATCCATGTAGAACATTAGAACCATTGTGAGCCAATGCTTTCTCAAAAGCCCATCTGTAATCAGTCCAGCCTTTTGGTGAATTCTTAATATGAAAATCATTCACTCATTAAACCTTATATTTTCAGGTAGATGGTGAGCCCTGTTATGTGCTGAAAATATGCTCCAATTCCAAAAGTGCAGGCATGAAAGCACATCTACCTCCGAATCTTCTATATACCATATTTTATTTTATGGGCCTATATTTATCAGGAATTTTAAACTTATGTTTATTTTGTGTGTGTGGATGTTTTGACTGTATCTATGCATGTACACTACATGCGTTCTTGGTGTTTTTGGAGGTGAGAAGAGGGCCTTTGATTCTCTTGAACTAGAATTACAGATAATTATAAGTCACCAATGTGGGTGCAAGAAATTGAACCTGGGTCCTCCAGAAGAACAACCAGTGATCTTAAAAGCTGGACCATCATTCTAACCCCTCAGTATATATCTTGACATATAAATTAAACAGATAAAATAATTGAAACATGATAATCATATGCTATAATAGAACTCTATAACAACACATTATAATGAAAAAGAAATGAATTCTCTATCTCTTTCTCAAAATATCTTACTGAATGTCATGTTGAATCCATATACTAACATCAGTTCCCATAGCTTTGATTCCTGTACATAATTTGGGTTCTCTCTTGTTGTTTAAGTTATTAGTTATAAACTGTGGGAAAAGGCATTTTTGAATAATAATAAATAAACATGTTCTTATTCATAAATAAGGATCTTACTCATCTCATTTTAAAGTGAATCTCAAACAGAATATGATTTCTTTATATAATTTTATATTTCAATAGTGGTGGTATGATACCATTATGTATATAAGACTAATGTCTTTCATGATAACCTCTTTCGACTTTGTGTCTACTTGAGCCAAAATTGATTAAAACAATTTTTTTCCAATCAGCTGAAGATATCACCAACAGATATGAGAGTCATGAACAGCTCTAATAACAAAAGCAAAATATGCTGAAAATTAAAAAATATTGACTATTTGTTTTTATAATTTTACTACAGTAGTTTATGCAAATGTGACTAATTTATAAAACTAAGCATATGGGTTTTTCATTATTTCTTCATACTTTCTCTAGATTGTTAAAATGAGTACCCTTGTTTTTCAGAACCAAAATCAATTCTACAGAGACAACGTAAGTCTTTTCTCCAGTAAACACATTTAGGTAAAACCTTGCATGTGCTGACAGCTCTAATTTGGACACTCTTGCTGGACATCTTCCTGGGCCTGAGTGAGAAAGGGAATCCCTTTTTTGTTTCTGCAGGTTGTTACTAAGTTGACATCAGAAGCCTCAGACATAACAGCTTCAGATTTCTTGGTTGACCTGGCTTCTCTGGCATGGACTAGAACTCCTGGTGGCCGCTGCATCAACATCTTTATGCCTTCAAATATTGGTGCAAATAGCATTTTGTGGCACCTTTCCTTGCTGAGATGACACAGCGAGTGCCAATAAATGTTCTTGAGCAACTTATTAATGATTTTGTCATGTCTTCTGTAAGGCTACCGAGACACTGTCACTTCAAATGTGCATTTTCTAAAATTTCAGAGAGAAGGCACACATTTTAGAAATTTATCCTTCATAAAAATTCTAACTTTTTTCCTCTGAAAATTCTTTAATAATCCCCACAACTAAAATTATTTAGAAAAATTACAAGATGAATATCACATAAGCAATGTTCATAATTTATATTCAAGTGTGAATGAATGGCCAGGATAGAATGTCTTGATACACTGGGTTGTGTTTTAAAACTTCTGTTGCCACATAGCTTAGTTCAAAATTAGTTGTTTTTCCTCTGAGAAAAATTCCTTAAATATTTCAATTGTATTTTATTCATTTTAGTGTATGTGTATGTATGTATGTACACATGTATGTATCTATGTATTTATATGTGTATGTGTATGGCTGCAGATGACAGAGCATGTTGAGGTCAGGGGAGGACTTGCAGGACTTGATACTCTCTTATACATTTTTAACAAGTGATTTTTCAATACTTTCTTTGACTATGACTCCCTCATGGATAACTTAATACTTTGCTGTACCAGAGTGGTAGAAGAACTGTTTCAGTTATGATTTTACTGCTGTGAACAGACACCATGACCAAAGCAACTCTTATAAAGGACAACATTTAATTGGGGCTGGCAGACATGGCACAGGAGGAGCTGAGAGTTCAACATTTTATTCCAAAGGCAAATAGGAGAATACTGGTTTCTGGGTATCTAGGATGAGGGTCTTAAAGCCCACACCCAGTGGTGACACACTTCCTCCAACAAGGCCATACTTATACCCACAAGACTACACTTCCAATTAGTGCCACTTCTTGAGCCAAACATTTTCAAGCCACCACATTCCACTCCCTAGTTCCCCTAAAATTGTTCAAACATATGAGTCTATGGGGGCATAATAAAAATAAATTTAGTCCTACTTCAAAAGTCCCCATAGTCTATAACTATGTTAAAAGTCCAAAGTTAAAACTCTTTTCTGAGATTCATTCAATCACTTAATTGTAATCCCCTATAAAGTCAAAATCAAAAAAACAGATCTCATACCTTAAACATCGCAGGATATACATTACTGTTCCAAAATGGCATCGTGAGTAAATACTGGAAGAAACAAGACCAGAACCCAGCTGGGCAAACTCCAAACTCTGCATCTCCATGTCTGTTGTCAGAGTGTTCTTCAGATCTCCAACTCCTTTTATCTTTGTTGGCTGCAGCACAATTCTCTTTGGCCAGTTCCACTCCTTGTTAGCAGCTTTGCTCAGCAGATATCCCACTGTTCTGGCATCTTGAACATCTTGGGGTCTCCAAGGTAACCTCAATATTACTTCAATATTACAAGTTCTTGTTCCAGTGTCTATGATCCAAACATGATCTGGGTTTCTCCAAAGGGATTGGGTCACTTGTGCAGCTCTGACTTCTGTAGCATTCTAGGCTAGGCTAGGCTAGGCTAGGCTAGGTTGACTCCACTCCACTGCTGCTGCTGTTCTTGGTGATCATCCCATGGTAGTGGCATCTCTAATACACTGGATTCTTCTGCTGTAACTATTCACCAATAGCCTCTCATAAGCTCTCTTCATGGTGCCAAGCCTCAACTTCCTTGCATGAGCCCTTTTAGTCCTGAGCCATCAACTGTGACTGAGGCTGTACCTTCACCAATGGCCTTCCCTAGCCTCACTCAGATGCTTTCTATGACCCCTTCAAAACCAAAACCACCCAGGTGAGTCTTACACATTACCAAGTCTCGTTGCAGTACAAGGTACAAGCTTGGCTATCTCTGGATCATAGTTTCTTTGTGCTCTCAGAAAACACTTCCCAGATTTCATCTCAACAATACCGGTCTCTCTTTTTTAAATTGATTAATTAATTAATTTATTTTATTGATATTTTCTATATTTACATTTAAAATGTTTTCCCCTTTCCAGGTCTCCCCCTCAGAAATCCTCCATCCCACCCTCCTTTCCCCTGCCTCTATGAAGGTACTCCCCCACCTACCCACTCCTGTCCTCCCAACCTGGCATTCCCCTACAGTGGGGAAAAAACCCTCAGACCCAAGGGCTTCTCCTCCCACTCATGCCCAACAATGCCATCCTCTGCTACATATGTGGCCAGTGCCATGGGTCACTCCATGTGTATTCTTTAGTGGGTGGTCCAGTCCCTGGGAGCTCTGGGGAGTCTGGCCTGTTAACACTGTTGCTCCCTCCATAGGGAGCTGTCTCACATCACCCTCTGTGTTCAGTTAAGCTGAGAAAATCCATAGATGTGATGAGGAGTTGAAGCATTGTTAAATAAAAGCAATGAATACTAAGACATTAACTTTGGTGTTAGTTTGATGGAAAAATAGTGCAACACCCACAATTTCTTTTAAATCACTTGACTTCCATGGTGAGAAGAACCCCATTACATGAATCTGTAGAGGTCACAAATTCCATCATTATTGATCTACAAACTACTTCATCGCTAATTGCTCAACATGCTTTTTTATTTTAAAGAATGAATTTGCAAATGTATTGCAATAGGAACAACCTACATAAACATACAAGGAAAACAATTTCTTCCATCACTTCATTCAAAAATTGTAGTTAGATGAGACTCTTTACATTATCCTTTCGAATAATCCCTTCCCATAGTCAGCAGCATTAGATAAGAGTATATGCACAGGAGATAAAAATGCTAAGGAGATGATGTTATGAAAACAGAAGTGTCTTCCTCGTGCCATGTCCTAGGGTAGTTGGGTGTTTGGGACTAATTTCTCTTTTGGCTGATCTGAGGATTCATATAGATAAGTACTAATCCTGTAAGCCTTCTGAGGCGTGTTGACATAAAATAAAGTTAATACAAACAACTGTTATAAAAACAAAATGTTGGGAGATATTCTATAGTTTCAATTTAATTCCATGTATGAACTGTCAAGCAGCATTTACAGAATAGCGTGAGGACCATCTAGTAGTGGCTAGATTTTAGATCATGCATCCAACAGGATTTGTTGGATTTTTTTTTTCCCAAGCCTCATACACATTTGTTGAAAATTGTATATCTCAGCCTCATAATGAATGTAAGTAATTTTAGCTTTCCCAAGGTTAAATGAAAGTATAGGAAGAAGAAGGGAAAAACCCTGTAAGGGTCCAAGAATCAGTGGTGGAGGGCTGAAAATTGTCAAAACAAAATGCCAGCATTCACACCGTTTTAATTTCTTGAGTATAGAGAACCATAGATGTAGGGATTTTAAATTACTTCTCCCAGAGAACCAAGTCTTGTGCTTTCTCTTTCATACATTAGCATCTCTTTTCTTTGAAAGCCTCAAGGGTATAGGACTTGTGTGTGTTTCAGATTTTGGTTTCTTCTTTTGATCCAGTCTTAGCTAATCTTCTACTGCAGTATTTACAGCCAAGGACATTAATGAAAAGAGAATTCTGATTTTTGTTTGTTTGTTTGCTTGTTTGTGTTTATTGTTTTTTTTTATAATGACACACTGCTTACATCACCCACAGGGATCTGAGTTCAAAATTGTTTTAGTTTTTCTTAGCATAAAAATGAATAAAAATACCACATTTGTCTCATATGACTCATCTTGAAACATTATAAATATATTTTTCCAGACAACTAAAAGTTTTCTTCCCTTTTCAAATTTGTGTAAACTTACCCTCTTGGGTCAAGGAGTAAGCCTGTGTCAGCAACATCTTCAGGTTTGTGAAACAAAGGGTAGCGCTGGAATAAAAGGCCCAGATCTACTGCATACATGAATAAAATTTTTTTGTGTAAGATAAAATTGATAATTAAGAGGTAAGAAGTTTTGGATGGCTAAAAATATTTTCTACAGCTCTTTGTTGTTGCTGTTATTATAAATTCAACTTATTCTCAGCAATTTATACTTTTTGTGCCCCTTCTTACCCAGATTGCCCATGATTTAAATAAATTAGGACATATTGACACATTTGTGTTAAAGTACAAATAGAAAGGCTACTATGTATTAAGTCCTTTTAAACAATCTGAATTTAAAATTTAACTATATTATTATTATGCCTATCTGGGAGTTGCACTTAAAATATGTAAACCCAGGGCTGATCAAATGACTCAAAAGCACTTACTACTCATGTAAGTGGAAGGAGAGATTTGCCTCCTGTAAGTTGACTTGTGACCTCTACATGCAACTAAAGAAATACATATAATACAAATGTACCATATCAATGTTTTCATTATTATTAATAATTATCATCATTGATAATATATAAAAATAATGTTTATGTATAATTTTAAATATATGAACCAATAGTTCTACAGAAAATTGAATACCATAGGCTGTAGATAATTAATAAGGTTACAGATACGGATTCATCATTGGATTTTGCATTCTGATATTGTTAAACACAGCAATTTGGGAAATGGTTCCTTATAATAGTAATTTTGTGGGGTTTTCTTTTCACTAAAATCAAAAGCATCATTTTTTTGACTTTTAAAATTAACTGAAATGGCAACAAATAGGCAACTTTAGGAAATTATGCCTGCATGATTGTGCTATGCCTTTCACATTAAAGATGTGATTCCTATGTCTTCCCACATTTCCAGCTACAGGAGAACGAACTTTACTCCATGGTTCCTATATGGAATTGGACACACAATTTTCTTTTTCAATATAATCTGTTACAAAACCAAGTTTAGTTATGTCCATTAGTCTCCATTCAGGCAGCTGCAAAGTAGCTTGCTATGTTGATATAATTGAGCTTTTTTAAAATTAAAAGCAACTGAAGGCTTTTATTTATTTATCATAACAGAAATTTAAATAGAAATTTTAGTTCATCAGTGTGTTTCCAGCAGAGCCGAAATGTTTCATCACTTTGTACTTTATTATTTCCAAGTTTCAATTCCTGAAATAGATTTTGATAAATGTACAAAGACCACTAATATGAGCTACTGTTCTAACTATAAAAGATAAAGAAAATAAAAAGATTAGCATGCCTTTTGGACTCATTTTTTATCATTTTATCCTGATAACAAGTAAAGACCCATTCCAATATGTCTTGCCCAAACACTGTTGGGTGTGGAGTGTTCTCTGGAGACCTCCCAGTGACCACACCCTTAAAGAAAACTGACACTTCTCTTCCAGCTGCTATCAAGTGGCAGTAACAGCCAGGCTTACTGTGGGTCTTGGGGTCAACCTCCTTTCTCCTCATGCTGAGATATTTTTCTGGCTTGAGCTTGTACAAATTTTTCACACTCACAATCTCTGTGAATTCATATATGCAGCTACTGTTGGAATATAGACTTATACAGCTATTTGAAAATCAATGTGGCAACTCCTCAAAAAGCTAGAAATAGAACTTCCACATAGTCAAGTTATATAACTTTTGGCCATCTTCCCAAAGGACTCTGTATCCTATAACAGAGATACTCACTTACATATGTCCCCTAATGCTCTATTCAAATATCCAGTAGAGATGTCCTCTCCACTGAGGAATGGATAAAGAAAATGTAATGCATTTGCATGAAGAGACATTATTCTACTGTTAAGAAAAATGAAACTATGAAACTCACAGGTAAATGGATAGAACAGGAAACAATCAATGTGAACAAAGGAAACCAAACCCAGAATGACACATACTTTCTCTCAAACGTGAATGTTAGCACTTGAAATACCCACAGAGGTTAGGAAACTAATAAGGGGACATGGAGATAGGGAGTCTTTCCAAGGAGAGAGACAGAGCACAGTAATATAAAGAAAGAGGAAGATGGAGCAAGAAATATCAAATGCAGCGGTGGATATAGGAAGACATGGAGAAGGGACAACTAACACTAAAGCCCTTCTGAGGAAGCCAAATGGAAACCTATTACTGTGGAAGTTAATGGAAACCCCCTGTAACACAGGGACAATGCCCCAACTAGACACCGTGTCTTAGCAAATTAAGTCCTTCTTGTACCACTGGTAATATGGCCTCTTTTTGAGACTACTAACTTTCCTGGCCTAAAACTTTCCTCAGCATATGTTCCATGTTCTAGACATCTTTAACCTCATAGAGACTTCAAAGCATGTTCTTGTTCATTCTCACAGCTTCTGTCATTATGCTTTAAAGGTCAGAATACAAGGACTTCAACCATGCTCCATATTGTATGTATGTCAATACCTTCATGATCCTGCACAGTCCCTAATCCCCTTTATTCTGCTTGCCTATGAAGCATCATATGAACAATGCAGAGATTTGCTGTTAGGTCAAGTGATGCCTAGGATCCCACGTCTGCAGAAGTTTCTGTGTACACAAGTGAAGAGCCAGGTGAAACATTTCCCTAGGTTGTGGTCTCCCTTTCTCCTCAGAGGCTGTTAGCCACCAGCCTGAGAAGACAGAGGAACAGAGGCAGAAAGCAGGGTTCAGATGGTCGTGTGTATGGAAGAATGACACCCAGAGACAGCTGCAGCAAGACAAGTCTACTGAATTGTTTCAGGGATAGAGTAAATAGAGACTTTTTTAGGGATATGGGTGGAAAGGGCTAACTGGTCTTAACATAAAGCAAGCAGAAAGGACTAATTAGTTCTAGTACAGCACTGAATAATCATGCGGGCAAAAAGTCAGAGTAGGATGTGTGTTTATGTGTGTGTGTGCGTGTGTGTGTGTGTGTGTGCGTGCGTGCGTGCGTGCGTGC
>JADRCD010197654.1:0-10941 GCA_019843815.1 Montemys delectorum | reverse complement strand
TCTTGCTTCTCCTATCTCAGCCTCTCTGTTAGTAGTATTGTTTATTTCATGTCTTTACACTATACTATGGTTTTCAGAACAGGTTATGTATTTCAAAAGTATTTATATACCCAAGGGAGACATAGACAATTAACTTGGGAGGTGGCTTGTAGGAAAGAGAACAACAAAGAGTGAGACTGAATGCTTTGCTTGACATTTCTAGCTCTTGTATCAAGTTTGAAGAAGAGGACTTTACAAGTTACTTTTTCTCTGAGATGAATGCTTTTCCAAATTATTACAGCCAATGAACCAGATTCTTACCCACACCTAATGTCTGTGCCACCCTCCAAGTAGAACCATTGTTCATTGAAACAGTTGGTGAATGACTTTATGGATAGACCATCTTAATACACACACCATTTCTTAAATGAATGTAACCTGTTCTCTGTGGCCTGAGAATAAAGTCACTCACTCAAGTCAAATAGCTTTGACCATAGCAGGAAGTCTGTATCCAAAAATTGTGCCTACAATTCATTCCTTGGCGCAGCAGAACTGTCAACTCTCATTAGCTATGATGGAGGTAAAATCCTTTGGTGATGTGAGGGTCATTGAAGTACAGCCTTATTACAATGAACTCCAATGTCTAAAAGTTGTTCTTATTTTGGGTTTGTATCACAGTAAGAACCAAGATTTTAAGCTCCACTAAAAACAAAACAAACAAAAAGACTTCATCTAATTGTGTTCATTTAAAAAAATACTAGTAGTGATGTATTATTTTGAAATTTATAGTTCATATGTTTGGAGTTATTTAAAATTTATATTGAGAAAAGTGTATTTTCAGTATTGATGTAGACAAGCATCTACATAAGACTCTTAAATTGATTGTTGTTTTATATCAAACAACTTTTATAATACTCATTTTTATTGTTACAGTATTTTATAAATTTTAAAGAATGTGACAAAATTAAACAAAGGTATTGCAGGTATTGAAGCGGGGATCTCTGGGAGGAGTTGGGGTACAAAAGGGAAACAAGAATGTGATGTAATTCTGTTTACTTAAAATATGTTTTTAAATGTTAACACATTCAGAAAAATTGAAATCATGTAACTTTTCTCATCATAATGCAATAAAAGTTAAAAAAAAAACCCGAAATTATATGGAAGCTATGGAAAAACTAAAACCTATAAGCAAACCGCAGCTAAATGCTGTCCTTTATAAAAATCACCATAGTCGTGGTGTCTCTTCTCAGTAGTGAAACCCTACCCAAGGCAGCCGGTATTGTTTAGAGGTCTATCAGACCTCACTGGTCAACAATCCAAAAAGGATAATCCACTCTTGGCACTGAGATTTTTATGTTTAGTCTGTGGTGTCTAGTAGAAACATTGTTGTCATGTTAGAAGGTACCTCCATTTTAGCTCTTTGTGTGTGCATGTGTGTGTTTATACGTATATGTACACACATACACATGTACACACACATATGCAGTAGACAGTAAGAATATATTTTGTTTATCTTTATTTATCTCTCCCTGTAGTTCTTCCTTCACTCTACTCTCCCCTACCACAATTTAACCCTTTCTGTATTATTGTTCCCCTTTAAGTCTTTATACCACTGTGTCTTATCTCTTCTCCCTTAAGAGCCATTTCCTCATGAAAATCAATGTATGCTTCAAGCTTGTTGAGTAAAAGCTGTGGTTGCTTTTAGTTATGTTGGTCTACTGATGCTGCTGCAACAAAACACTACAGCTTCTGTGCTTATGCTATAGAAAACTTAATTTTTCACAGCTCTAAAAGTCAGAAGCTTAAGATCAAAGTGGCTTAGTTAGGATGTCAGTCGCTGTGGTAAGCATCATGACCTAAAGCAACTTGGGAAGGAAATTGTTGATTTTTCTTCCAATTCTCGATTCAAATCCCATCACTGAGAAAGTCAGGCTAGGGAGCTGGAGGGATGCTGCTTACTGGCCCATCCCCAGGGCTTTCTTAATCTGCTTTCGTATACCATCTAAGACCACCTGACAAAGTGGACCTCCCACAATGATTGTTTATCAAGAATACGCACTTACAGGCAAATCTTATGGAAGCATTTTCTCTATAGAGAGTCGTTCTTTCCAAGACTATAGCTTGTATCAAGTTGGTGTAAAACTGATCAACACATAAAGAATGTCAAGGTTGCTCTTGTGATGGGCAAAGTGAGGAAAGAGAATAAAGCACATCCTTTTTCTCCCACTAAAAACACACATTTATTATTTTTGTTGAACTAACTTCCTCTTTCTCTTCCTGTTCCTCACCCTCCTTCTTTTCCTTCTTCTTAAGACATGGTCTCTCTGTCTCCCAAGTACTGAGACTCAAGGTGTGTGCCACTATGCCTGGCAAGGACTAATTTTCACTTTAATTATTATGTACCTTAATACATTATTGTGTGACTATGTGTGGGCTCGGCACTTTTGCTTTTCTTATTTAGCGGTTGAGAGTTTTGAGTTAATGGCAATATCAATGGATTGGTTTAACTCAACTGATGTTCCCCCTGTGTATCGACTATAGTATGTGAGCTATTTGTGCATTTTATACTGACAGCCCAAGCTACAGTGATAAAATGTAAATTGTATCTATATCATTGCATCAGAAATAAAATTTAAATATTATTATTGTACTGGGTGTTGCACCTAAGGTTATGGTATACACGCTAGGCAACTAGTTTGCCACTAACCTACACCCCTCAGCCTATTACTTTAAACAAAGTACAGTTTAATCTGTTTTCTAGTTAAATATAGACAGATTTTAAAACTTAAATAAAGGCACACTTTGGGGCTGGAGAGATGGTGCACAGACATACATGCACATAAAAGATAAATGAAGAAAAATAAATGAACACATACAGTCAATGCAAAATGTGGCTGAGTCCAGGAAGTTAGTGGTTCAGCCAAGCAATTAAGAAAAATAACTGGGTGAGGGGATACCCAGGAGGGCCTCCATTCACTCAGAGGAGAAGGGGATGGGGCAAAGGATTGTGGGAAGGGTGACCAGAAGTGGGGCAGTGAGCAGGATGTAAAGTGAACAAGTAAAAAATTAATAATAATATAATAAATAATAATAATAAAGAAAAGAAAAAACTGAGAGTATTGTAACTCCATACTGACGTACAATTGCAATCAATGTACATCAATGGAAATAATATCTGTTGGGTGAAAAGCTGAGATATTTTAAACAAAGAATTTGAGAGTTTCCTGGTAATAAGTATTTGCTAGAGTAAATTACTTTTAACCTACATAGAATGGTTTGAAACAGGACTTGATCATGCTACTTTGAATTCAGAGCTGTGTACACATGTGCATGCACACACACACACACACACACACACACACGGTACTCTTAGGTGCTGAGATGGCTAAAGGAATGCTTTCAATTATGGAATTAGGTTCAAAAATTAAGAGTAGACTACAGTGAGCACCTTTAGAAAAGGTGAAATATCTAGGTCTAAGCGGGCAGTTACCAAAGCACGGAAGGCCTTCAGAGCACGACTGATTGTGATGGGCTCAGTCTTTGGCTAGTACAAAGCCCATAAGTACAACTGGAGTTGAAGGCAGAGAGAGGTTTGTTACTTGCAACAAACTAAGAAGATTGCTGGGATACGGCTCTCCAGTGCAAAAACATTAACAGCAGCAGCACATGGAGGCTTGTCCAGAAGAGAACCTGCTTACGAATTACACTAGCACCTGGGCCGTGAAGGTGCATGCATCTAATCCCAGCACTTGGAGGTGGAGGTGGAAGGATCTCTGTGAGTTCTAGGCCATCCTAGACTAGAGAATTAGCTTCACAGCAGCTAGGGATACACAGAGAAACCCTGTCTCAGATAGATAGAAAGATAGAGAGATAGATAGATAGATAGATAGATAGACAGATAGATACTGTCTTAAATAAATAAATAAATGAATAGAGAAACCCTGTCTCAAGTAAGTAAATAAATAAATAAACAAATAAATACATATGTATATACATACATACCAAAAACTAACTAACTAACTAACTTACTAACACTAGCAATATCAGATATCAATTTATTCAAAGTTAGACAAACTGCAAGTACATTATTTAGCTTTAGATGAGTCATGTGATATAAAAGCTACCACCTATTTAATTCCTTAGGCTCAGTTCCTATGACAGGATACCCAAGCTTACAGAGAGATGCTGTCATGATGATTAATCCTTGTTGTTAACTCATTGCATTGAGAAATGCCTAGAAAATTGGCAAACACACTCCTGCGTGTGACTGCGAGGGTGTTATCAGAGGAGACCAGCATGTGAGTCAATGAGCTGAGTGGGGAAGACCCACTGAATGTTGGTGCTATGGTTCAAAAGGCTAGAGAACAATGGGGAATACAAAGCAGAAAGGGGAAGCCTGAGTCAACACATACCAAGCCCTCTCTTGAGTGGATACTCATTTAGCACACTGCTCATCCCTGTGGATATCAGATTCCACACTCTTCCAGCTTTGACAGTGGGCTTTTGCCAGCCACTTGCTAAGATGCTCACAGGCATTCAGCCTTCAACTGGGGCTGTGTCATGATTTTCTTTGTCCTGAGATTTCTACTGAGACCAACTTGTTCAGCTCCGCAGCTCCCCACCCAGCAGCCAGCAGCCAGGCATTATAGGGCTATTTAGCTCTAGATGTTATAAATGATTCAAAAATATCCATCTTCTTATAATTATGTGTACATCTATTGGTTCTGTCCTTCTGGAGAATGGAGTCTAAAGAAGTTGTAAGTTTGAGTTAAAATTTTAACATCTTGATACAGATGTTTAGATCTTTTACATCTATTAAAGAAATACCCCTGACCCACCGAACTGTACTTAATGATTAGTTTTTATCAGGATGGCTAATGTTCTAAGGAGGTTGGGTTAAAAGTATGGATTTAAAATAAGAAAGATCCAGCCATGGTAATGCACACTGATATTCCCAGCCTTCAGCAGGCTGAAACATGGAATCAAAAGTTCAAGGCTGGCCTGGGCTACACAGCAAGACCATGCCAAAGCAATGGAATATTCAACAAAATGGCTTTTCCTGTGTTGTTTTACAATTCAATATTTCTGATGGATGGCAGGTTTGGTTTGGTTTTGTTTTTTGCCTTGCATTCCTGGCAAAGGTTTTCTGTAAATGCTCTTACACTCATAGTTGAAACAGGTCATCGTCTTCCTCAATAGCTAGGTCCTTTCTCTGTCTCTGTGCCTCTGGATTCCAGGACTACCCTTACTTTCCTTGAAGGGAAGTAAATATTTTTTCTCCAAAGAATGGGATGGCTACCCTTGCTTTCTTGTCATAAAAAAGGTTTGTGAGGGAACCTCTACAAATACCTACTAATGAGCACATAACTGCAGTATTTACAGGGTAATAATAATCTACCAAGCCTTTCTCGAACAAAAGGTTAGGCTTCTACTCTGGGACACTTTGTCCTATCACATTCTCTGCATAGTTGCACATTAGTCAAAGACTGTGAAAGGTACAGACCTCTTTAGAACTGGATAACTTTGAAGAATCTTGGAAATACCTTGCATTGTCTGTAAAGGAAGTCCGAGGCCAGGCAGATGTTTCAGTGGCTGAAGGCACTTGCCATACAAGCTTGATGACCCAAGTTTGATACTTGGAACCCACACAGAAACCGGAAGGAGAGACCAAATTCCTCCACAAAGTTCTTCTCCACCTTCCACATGCATGGTGTGGCATGTGTGTGCCCTCAAATGCATATCTTGCACACATACGCAAACACACTCCCATAATAATAAAAATAAAAATAAAAGGATATTCAAAATATCTTTGCTTATTTCAAAGTTTTCTTTTCATGTTTCTTCCCAGTATATTTTAACTGTAAGAATTTGAAATCTGAAAGGAGAAATTTGTATAACAAGGTTATGACAGCAAATAGAATTAAATTGTGCACTATCATGCTGTTATTGAGTGAGATAGATTTTACATTTCCTAAATTTTTGTATGTTCTAATAACAAATACACTGTATTAATATATGCAGACTCCTATTCATATACATGGGGTACTTAGACAAAGAGATGAATTCCATCCATTGCTCTGGGGAACAGAGAGTCTATACTTGGCGCCAGACAGGCATAGATAGCCCAGAGAGCCATGCCCCTGTAACTCAGTGTTTGGATTCTGTAGAAATACATCTCTAATAGCTTGTGTTCTCCATTTCCTGGTAAAGACACCATTAAGAGGCAAACATACAGAACTGAAATTCTGTGAGTCGGAGGGCAGTTTGGCCTGGAGTGCACTCACCTCAGTCCAGCTTCTGCTCCCGTCACCATGTTCCACCCTTGAAAGGCTTTCATTGCAAACAGAAGGCTTCCATTCCAGTCTCTGAATGCTCCACTCAGGAAGGCACATTTTTTTTTAATGTAAATATATTTTTAAAAATTTATTTATTTTTTTACACTCCATATTTTATCCCCCTTACCCCCACTCCTGTTTACCCTCTGACTGTTCCACATCCCGTACCTCCTCCCCATCCCCCCCACACCCCTTGTCTTCGTGTGGATGTCCCCATCCCCCACCTCACCTGACCTCTAAACTCCCTGGGGCCTCCAGTCTCTCAAGGGTTAGGTGCATCATTTCTGAATGAACACAGACCTGGTAGTCCTCTACTGTATGTGTGTTGGGGGCCTCATTTCAGCTGGTGTATGCTGCCCGTTTGGTGGCCCAGTGTTTGAGAGATCTTGAGGGTCCAGATTAATTGAGACTGCTGGTCCTCTCGGAAGGGCACATTCTTATACTGTTCTCTTTTCTTGGAGTTCCTGGGAATCAAAATCTCCAGGAGGAGCCCAAGCCACCTGGAATTTTTTTTAACTTTCCCAGCCAATCTAATTTCCTTTCAGGGCCAGTAGCCCTGCATTTAGTTTCAGATCTCATTAAAAAATAAACAAACAAACAAACAAAAAGAGAAGACAAGATCATATTAGAGTTAAGAAGATACGCATGGACAGACTATTCGAATTAAAAGCAATTTGTAGCTCAGAAAGGTGATGGACTGTGCACAGTGCTTCTCACCTGCTAACTGATGGAGCCAGGAAGAGAACCCATGGAGCAAGCAGACTGTGACTGTCACTTCTGGGTAACTTTGTCCCATGTGACATAGTCTCAGCTTAATGAAGCCTCACTTCTTGCCACCCAACTAAGTGAAACCCTGCTGAGTGGGTTTAGCCAGAGTTTACCTTGATACCTGATCACTCTCCGTATCTGACGAAATTCTTCCTCTCCTACCTCCAGATGTCTGAACAAGAATCCTGTTGGATCGGTTCCACCAGAATCTGATGACTCTAATGACTGTCTCAGTGACTTTGCACCTACTGTTGCTTGCTATTGATTTCCAGTTTTCTTTATTCAGAATTGAGCCCCGTTTCTCTTTCTTATGATAAAACTCCATCATAAAATACGGCATTCTTATTTTCATAGTCTAATATCTTCTTAGCTATCATCTCCTGGGCTGTTCTGTCTTTTGTATTTTGCTATTGCTTGTTGTTGACACAGTGTCTCAATCTGTAACCTAGGCTGGCCTGGAACTTACTACGTAGTTTGGCTAAGGACTCATGACAATCCTCCTGTCTCAGCCTGTTGAAGGCTGAGATTACACTTGAGTCACCATGCCTTCTTCTACTCTGCCTTTGAATAAGTGTTTCAAATAACCATTAGTTTACCATACCGCTCATGGAGCTTGTCCAGGCAGGCTTAATCTAATCGCAAGAGCCCTTTAAGAGCAGTCACTAGCAGAAGTCAAGAAGATCCAAGATATATGGGAGTTTGATACACAACACTTCTCCACTGTAGTATCAGAGAGTAGTTAAGAACAGAGAACCTTCACTTCAACAACTGGAAAGAACTGGATTTTCCCAGGAACCTGAGTGGCTCCAGAGGAAGCAGTGGGTCCATGTAAGTCCTCCAGGTAAAATCTTAACTTCGCCTCAGGCATGAGATCCTAAGCAAAGAATCTAGTCACAGCCCTCAAGTTTCTCATCTACACAATTGTAAGATAAACATTGGGGTTAAAGCTGTTGAATTTGTTCAGCACTCTAAGCATATGTTAGAGTCTCTTTTGCTGTAGTTTTATATCAGGTAATCCCCACAGCCTGACAGGACAAAGGTTCTTCTGCTTGCCTTGTGTGTGTGTGTGTGTGTGTGTGTGTGTGTGTGTGTGTATGTGGCAGGGGGAGTGGTTTAAAGAGGATCAAGGGATTTGAGATAAGCTCTCACCTCTGGTAATCATAAGCATATTGCCAGTGCTGAGCAGTGGGTGCTAGAAGGCAGGCTGACTGAAAACAAAACAAAACAAAAAACAAAATAAAAGGAAAGGAGTATGATTGACCCTAGGTATGGTAGAGGAGAAAGTTTATTGTAGACAAAAGGGAGAGTATAGCCAGAGGCAAGGGCAGCTGGGAGAGTCCAGAGTGGTCAAGACCCTGAGCCACGTGATAAGACTTGGGAGAGGGAGGGAGAGGCAAGAGAGGAGAACCTGGTGCAGCAGCCAGCAGGCTCAGAAGAGAGCAGAGGTAAAGACCAGGTAATCAAGAGGGTTGGCTTGTAGGGGGAAGGGCAGCTGAGGAAGTGGGAGCCCAGCCCTTGGGCTGGAGAAATTTAGGGTTGAGGTAGCAGGCAGGAGGAGAAACTGGCAGCCAGGTCTACTTTGATATGTTAAATAGATGCCTCAGCCCAGTTGTGTCAGGTGAAATCTAATCTGGTTGATTCTTGATGGCCATACGCTATGGAGAGTTCTCTTATTTATCAGAGGAAGAAATAATAAGGTAAGGGGGTGGTAGGAGCTGGTGGTGCAGAGGTTCAAATCAGTTGTTTGACCCCTATGACTTTGGGCTCATGGTATCCAACATTCTTGTACTTATTGTTGGGGCTACTCTAACAAGACCCACAGACTGAATGGCTTAAGCAACAGAAAGTTGTCTTCCATTTTCTGAAGTAGCAAGTCCTAGATCATGTTTAGTGGTGTTGGATGCTTCTAGGGGCAGAGTCAGATGCTCCTCTGATTTTCTCTGGCTTCTTGGAACTTGTTGATAATCCTTGCTAGTCCTTGGTCCATAGACCTGTCAACTGACCTCCTGCCTTCATTTTCACATATCGTTCTTCCCAGGTGTGCCTTAAGCCTTTGGGAACAATTTCTTATTTCTTATGAGCACAGGTATGTGGGATTAGGACTCATAGTAACGACCTCATTTTAATTGGATCACCTTCCAAGACCCTTTCTCCAAATGAGTTGTATTCATAGACCCAGAGAGGACTCAATGTGCTTGCGGAGAACACACTACAACCCCATCCTGAACCTCAAACTGTGGTTCTTATGTAAAGGCAAGACATACACAGCCCTTTGCCTTGCTCCATTAATCTCTAACATGGTGATTGGTATCCACATGCAAGCCATCAGAGAAGGATCAAAGGGAACCTGGGTTTTCTTCTCTTGGCTCTTCAGTTATCCCATTTCTTAGCACTCTATCCCATGCCCGTAGGCACTTCTGATCTCTTGAAATCCTACAGGAAGGAAGTTGTCAAATGCTCCTGAGAGGTCACTCTCATTGGTTTGTGGTCCCAGATCTTTCTCTGCCATGCACACTGAGGGCAGAGGGGCCTCTGGTTGCCTCTGGGCCAGAGGGTAGCTTTAGGATAGATGAGGCTTCTTAGGAGGAAAGGGGAATCTGGACCCAGGTCAGAAGTTAGACAAACATTAATGACTTCACTTGACCTTCCTGGCAGAAGGCCTGTTCCTAGGAAGACGCTCTGTTATTTGTCCCCATTCTGCTCCCAGCCAGGCTATCTGTATGCTAAGGATTTTATATATAAATTCATACATCATTTTCATTGTCAGAATTTTATGTTTGCACCGTATTCTGCAAGTTTGTAAAACATTTTCTGCTATGACCTTTGCTGAGAGTCATTTCCTTCCATTTTGTAGGTGGACAAATTGACCTGTTTTAAAGTCATCCATATTTGATAGAGATTGTATTAATTTTGCATCGCTGCCTGGGCATAATACTAGACAGAGACAACTTATTTAAGTTCATAGTTGCAGAGGGACTTGGGACCGTCCCAAGCAGGGAAGGCAGGTGGCATGTCTCTGTATCCTGAATCGTGATGGGTATTCATGTAGTCATAGACTCGAAAGCACAGAGAACAGGCTGGAACTAAGAGCTGGACTGAATGACTGGCCCTAAATTACATGGAGTTGAGGGAACAGCCAGGGTTTGAACTTCGGAAGCGAGGGAATTAGGAAGTCGCTGGTAAACAGAAGCATGAGATGCAGACAGCCCCATGACAGATGATTTCAACCCAGATACCCACAGCGGCAAGGCAGTTTCACTGCGGGCAACTGTCATCCCATGGAACAGAAAGGGCAAATGACCTCCAGGGATGCCCAGGTAGAGGGCAACAGTGACCCTGTAGCTATCTATGCCCCTGTGCCTTGGAAGAGATGGCCTGCTACACTGAACCAAAAGCGAGAGAGGGAAAGGGGTAAAAACACTTTCTCTGCATATGATGTCCCCTGGTGGTATTGACCTCCGGCTACAGAAAAGATCACTCACCTGACAGGACTGAAGTAGAAGCCAAGACTTGTACTCTTCAGTCACACCTCCTGCCTGTGGCTCCCTCTACCCACCGCCGTCTCCAGGGTCTTGACATATAACTCAGGTTTGCAATCCTCCTGCCTTGGCCTCCAGAATGCTGGAGTCACGTATGTGCCACACCCAACTTAATCCTGCGCATTGCCTACGCTGCTCTAGAGCGCCATGTCTTTGTGGAACCCAGGCAGGCTTCCTTTCCCCTTTTCTCAAAGTATTCTGTCCCTTTCCTCAGACTTGGGCTACATATGGGTTAATGTCACTCCAAACTCCAGCCCCTGTTGCTTTTTGTTTGAGCAGGATCTCACCCCGAAGCCAGGTCCTCCAGACTCCCAAAGGCC
>JADRCD010197652.1:0-17020 GCA_019843815.1 Montemys delectorum | reverse complement strand
TTCTCTCTTTTTTTTTTTTGTTTTGTTTTTATTTATTTTTTTTTTTAGATATTTTCTTTATTTACATGTAAATTTTCCCTTTCCCAGGTTCCCCTCCAAAAAACAAACAAACAAAAACAAGAACAAACTAAAATTATTATTATACACTTACTGTAAAAATGATGAATTTCATTGTGCCATTTTTTCAAATAAAATATTTATCTACTTTGATCACGTTTGTTCTCTATTTTTCTTTTCTATTCTGAAATATGCAACCTTATCATTTTAATACTTCTCTGTTCTATTTCTTTATTATATTTTTCCTAGGTGACACATTTTTTCCCTTTTTTAAAAATTTTTCTTTTTCTTATATTTCAAATGTTATGCACTTTCCCAATTTCCCCTCTGCAACCCCCCTTTCCCATCCACCCTCTCCCTGCTTCTATGAAGATGCTCACCCTCCCACTCACCCATTCTCATATCTCCACCCTGGCATTCTACACTATTGAGCCTTCCCAGGACCAAAGGCCTCTTTTCCCATTGATGTCCAACAAGGCCATCCTCTGTTACATATGCAGCTGGAGCCTTAGGTCCCTCCATGTGTACTCTTTGGATGGTGGTTTAGTCCCTAGACACTCTGGAGTTGCAAACCCCTTCAGTTCCTTCAGTTATTTCTCTAACTCCTCCGTTTTGGATGCCGTGATCAGTCCAAAGGTTGGCTGCGAGCATCTGCCTCTGTATTTTTCAGGCTCTGGCAGAGCCTCTTAGGAGACAGCTATATCAGGCTCCAGTCAGCAAGCATCTCTTGGCATATACAATAGGTGTCTGGGTTTGGTGTCTGTAAATGGGATGGATCCCCAGGTGGGGAAGTCTCTGGATGACCTTTCCTTTAGTCTCTGCTCCATACTTTTGTCTCTGTATTTCCTTTAGATAGGAGCCCGTCTGGGTTAAAAATTTGGAGATGGCTGTGTGCCCAACCGGGGGCCTTGCCTAACCTCTGGATATGGACTCTACAGATTCTCTCTCCATTTTGTTGGGCATTTCAGCTAATCGCATCCCTGTTGGGTCCTGGGAGTCTCTTGCTTTCCTGGCATCTGGGACTTGCTGGTCACACCTTTTTCATCTTAGTTTTACACCACAACTTGGCTACTGTGAGCAGCATGTAGTCAGTTGTCTTAGATTTTTTTAGATTTGTAGCTAGGAATGGAATACATGAATTCTTGTAATCCTAAATTTTAGTATTGAATCCAACAGAAAATATAATTATTAATTTAAATTACTATCAAATTGATGGATTCAATTGTGGCATGTTAATGCATAGATTTCATTGTACTTCATTTAAACCCTATATTTTCTCGCTTGCGTGTCTATTTTCCTCTGGCCTTTAATCTACATTGCCCTCTTCCCCAGATAATCATCCTTCCTTCCTAGTCTCCTTTGAACAGTCACGTTATAAATTTATTTGATTTAAATCTGGATTTCATATGTGAAGAACAGCATGTGCTAGTTGAATTTCTGAGTCTAACTTATACTGATTAAAATAATGATTTCCAGTTTTATTCATTTTCCTGAAAGTATCATGAATTCATTTTTGCTGTGGATATCAATTATCTGCATTTCCTTTATTCGTCAGGCGATGTAAATCTACACTGCTTATGAATGGGGGAAGTCTTGGTATGTTCTAGTAATTAATTCAATGTCTTCCTCAATATTTTAATTTTTTTTAGTTTCAGATTTTTTAATCTATCTTTATAGGCTTATTAACAGTTGCTATTTTTATACTACTATGAATAAAAATGCTTTCCTTGCTTTTTTCTGTGTTTAGACTTTACTACAGAGAAATTATTGACACTTAAAGACTGGTTTTATATATAACCACTGTTCTAGAAATATGTATCTTATCTAGTTTTCTGTTCATATCTTTAGGTCCTTATAAGGATAGGATCACAGGAGTGTCTATATATAATGATTTTGTTTTGTACCAGTGGTTCAAAAAAATTCACAAGTCTTGGAAATTTGTTTAAAATTAAATGTGTTATTCACTAGTTTTATTATAGTCTTTGTCGATATGGAAGAATATTACTAAGAAACAGATCAGGTTTTTATCTAATCATGTGAAGTTTTCTCATGGATGCTTATAAAAAACATTAATACCACATAACACAATCACAAATACAATTATATAAATCTAGTACAAGATTGATTTTCATTAAATAATCAAAACAAAGAAGGATACATTGGAACATGTTAACATTCCAATATGACAGGGAAAGACTATGAAACAAGAGATAAAATGATACATATCAAATAATTTAAATACAGTATTAGAATATTTTATAATTAATAAGTGATATAATTAATACATGATAGAATATATGATTTTAGATTGTTTATAGTGGCTTGTCTTTGATGTCTTTTTTATTTAAAATGTGTTTATTTTGTATTTTTATATAGCAATATATATATGTTATATGATAGGTAAATTTATCTTATTATCATCAAATTAAAACTAGAAGGTATTAAAGTATATGTATAAGTAGATGTTTCCAGACATGTAGGGAAAAATAGCTTAAAAAGAGACAGGGTCTGATATCTGAGTTTAACTATTTTCTTGTTCAATATCTCTCTACAGCTCATCAACAGAGTTGCTCTTTTATCACAACTGACAAAACGGTCTGCAGATTTAAGTCTGGAATAGGCCTTGCTACTCTTAATATACTAAGCCCAATGGTTTATCTTGATTTTTAAAAATGTATAAGAAGATGCTGTTCTACGAGAAAATATCTAAGATTAAAGTCAGGGCGGCAAAAGAATGGATTTGAGCCACAATCTCTTCGAACCAGGATAAAGGCTCAATGCTCTTTTATGTAGAAGCATTAGATTTAGAGGAAGATTAACTCTTCAAACATAGAGAGATCTACAGAGTGCATTTGTAAAGGACAATGTGAGATGAACAAAGACATTGGGAAGTAGAACTTGGTTTATCATTTCTCTTACCAAGTAGTTATTCTTTCTGCTTGACTTTATTCTTTTGTTTTCTCTGTAATTCCTGCATATTCTCTGTGTTTAGTAGTTAGAACATTTTTCATTTCTTTGTTTGCAAAACATCTGTCAGGAGATAACATACTATTCTATCAAGATTTTTAACTGATATTACAGAAAAAGGGTTAATTTCATAACTAAAAGTCTGGATTTATCATCATCAATTGTGAGTTCCTTACAATCTTTCAGACTTGATAAAATTGTCATGCTGTATCCCTTTTACAAGGGATTATGAGAAAGTTATACCGGGCTCCTGTCTCCTGAGAAGCTCTGCCAGAGAGGACCAATACAGATGCAGATGTACACAGCCAAACATAGATCTGAGTGTGGGGACTCCAATGGAGAAGTTAGGGCAAGAACTGTAGGAGCTGAAGGGGTTTACAAGTTCCCAAACAGAACCCCCAAAGCTCCCAAGGACTAAACCACCAACCAAAGAATACACAGTGGTGGTGGTAGGGTCTGGAGAGAACCTATGGCTCCAGCTGGAAATGTAGCCTAGGATTGCCTCATCTGATGTCACGGGAGGGGAGCCCCTTGGTTCTGTGGGGGCTTGATGGCCCAGGATAGAGGAACACTAGGGCGCTGAGGCAGGAGTGGGTGGGCAGGTGGGGGATCACCCTCTTAAACGCGGGGGGAGGAAGAAGGGAATATGGGGCTTGTGGAGGGGAAACTTGGAAGGGGAATAACATTTGAAATGTAAATAAATAAAAGAACCAATATAATAATAATAATAGTAATAATAATAATAATAGTAATATAAAGCAACTATGACTTAAGATCTTTTCATGTCCAAATACTAGACCATTATAACTATACTTTACCTTTGTAGTTGTTCATTAGGGGGAAATTTTGCCTATGTCTAATTTGTGGCTTCAAGAATTATGTTTACAGTGTAGAGGCTTTTGATTCACTACTTTGAGTCAATGTAAGAAAAAAGAAAGCACATAGGATGACCCTTCCCCACTGACAGCTGAGTTACAAAAATTCTTTGTTGACTTTGAAATGCGAGAAACTGTTTTATGTTGATATATAAAAGGGCAATGTATTTCTAAATATTAATAACATTTAAAGGGAACTCACTAACCCAAGGGGTTCAATAATTCTTTCCATTTCTACGTGCATGTTCAGTCAGCCTCCCCGGTCACGTGCTTACCGCACATTTTATATTTTAGCTTTTGCCAGGGATGAACCTCTTATTGGTTGTCTAATGGAGAGAGATCAATTCTGAATCCATATACACACAAAGAGCAAAATAGACTCAGCACCTTGTACTAAAATATAATAGTAATAATAATAAAAAGTAATAATGGAAATAATAATGATGATGATGATGATGATGATGATGACGATAATAATAATAATAATAATAATAATAATAATAATAATAATAAATGAAAAAGAGGCTTAACAGGCAAGGGGTTTTGAGAAGATATTAAGAGAGGGCACCTGCTAGGGACTGATTTGGTGAAACAGGAAGTGAAAGTGTTGTAATTCTATTTTGATTAAAAACATATTATGAAATAAAATAAATAATAATAAAGAAGAAAAATTATAGAAAATATTACTTTTAAGAATATAGACTTTCACAGACAGACAGACACACAAACATACACACACACATGTATTATGTAGCAATAGCTATTTCACTGAAGGTGTTGTTTATCTACCAAATGTGCTTCAAAATTGTAAATCACATTTATTTGACAGTTGAGTATTCAATGAAAAATCTCTATCAACTAAAACTGAATTTACTTGATTTAGATGTCAGTATTTTTGACAAAATTACACACAATGCCTAATTTTATTCTTCTAGCAGTGTCTGTCACATTCAAAGGAATGACAGAAAAATTCATTTAGCCTGAATCAGTTCTATAATTGTTCCATCTCTTTAATTTACCTATGTAGAAATTGCTTAGTTCCTCTGTGCAAGAATGTGTGGATTAAGATAATGCTTCTTCTAACATCTGAAATCTCTAGACATAGTCATAAAATCTCCATACACAGTATTTGACCAAAAGTTTTATCATTATACTTATATCAAATAAATTATGAATATAGTATACTGTGCATGTAAAAGATAAAGCAAAAAATAAAGACATAAAATCTATAAAGATTTTTGGTATAGCAAGTTAAAAATGTTTGATCTGGACTCTTGATTAACTTTGGAGGGATAATTCATTTTATTAAGTGTGTGTGTGTGTGTGTGTGTGTGTGTGTGTGTGTGTGTGTGTACTTACTGGCATGTGGCATGTGTTAACAGATATTGGAGCTCTGAGTATAAATAAAGGGAATTATTTCTCAATATCTGTCCTATAAGTTCTGGGGATCAAACCTACAGGTTTTTTTTCCTCACCACTGAATCCTCTTACCAGCATTGTTTCTTGATTTGTTTCATCTCATTAGTAAATATGAATAAGCTTAGAACCCTGACCATGACAAGCAATAAAAAACAGAAAACCCTAATTAATTTTGATAAAAGTCTAAATTTTCTTGTGTTTCTCAAGTGTTGCATTTAAAGAAATGGGTTTTAGATCGAAATTCTTCAACTCTTATGGGAATCAGTGTAGACAATACTAAAAACTACTAAAAATAAATCTACTGTGTGATCTTGCTATCCCATCCTTGACATAACCTAGAGCAAGCACAGAAACCTAGAGAGTAAAGAGGGAGCTACCATGGATGGGACAAGAGCCACAGGACTGGCCAACAGCAGGATCTAAGTTATATGAATGGGAGAGTGAGAGATAGAGGAGGGATTGTGAATTATAGAGAACAAAGGAAAAGAGATACTAAGACTTTTAAGATTTTTAAGAAAGATATAAAGAATCCTCTTGGTTTTAGTTTTTATTTGCCTAAAATAGATATAACTGTGTTTACAGAACACATAAATATAAGAACATATATGTGGTATATAAAACATATAACTGATTCTATATTTATTCAGAAAATGTTTAAATTCAGTTAATATAGTTGAGCTCACTCTCCTCCACTAAGAGCCATAAATTATCTAGGGAAAAAAACAAATTCAGGCATGAAGTAACCCTTTCTAATAGTTTTTCAGAGTAGTCCAGAAGACCCAAATCACTTTGATTTGTTCTCAGGTTAAACTTCAATAACTCATATAAAACATTTAGTATGTAAATATTTTTAAAAAAAACCCCTGTTGACATTTCTGCATGAGAAACTAATGTGAGAATTAAAATAAGAATGTGTTTTTTTAAGCATATCAAAACTTTTTTCTTTTTATAAAAATATTAAAACAATAATTCCTTGTGAAATATATGTAATACCTTCTATGTAACACTCTTCATTAAATACATTTAATTCTCAAATTTACTCCAATGTTAACTGTGATATGCAAAGTAAAGATATGAGGTACAAAGTCAATTAATATCTTACTTTTGGCTTATAGACAAGTAATGTCAGATTAGTGAGGATGTAATTTTGTGTTAGGTAGCACTTTAAAAGCTCATTTCCTATAAAACCATTCACAAGCAATACACATAATCTTTCATCACATCGTAGTGTCTGGAACAAGCTTGATCACTTTCTTCTACCCTAAATAGTTTTTAAAATTCTCCAATTATATTCTCACACATTAATGATATTGCTAATATTACTCATCACAATGTTACAAATGCTAAAGACTGAATAGGGTAAATATACATTTAATTTTCCCTTTTTTCCCTTAAAATTATGTACAGTATACTAGTAGAATTATCATTGTTCAATCATGAGTTCATGTGCTTTGTGTCTATTCTCTCCTCCTGATAGACACAATCAGAGAAGAGAACACTCATACTGACTGCTGTGGAATTAAAAGAGGTCACTTTCATATCAATGGTTGTTGTTATGCACAAGTTTAACTATGCTGATCTTCTTGAGTGACAACACCACATTCTTCAAGGACAGTGGAGATTATTACAAACCCTAGCCTCTGGTCCACCATCTGTACCTCTGAGCTGAGGCTGATCCATAGCCTGCTGTGAGTGGGTCCCCACAGGAGAGACCTGTTCTCCCAGGAGTGCTTTCACTCCCTGGCTCTGAGATGAGATAGCCACTTTCTCTCCAATAACTGTCTGGGGCAGGGTGGCAAAGAGCACACTGGGCACAAGAACTTTGGAGCAGCTGGGACAGAATTTTTCAGATTAACATTTGTGTCCAGAACTTGGGATGTTCCAGAGCCCTCTGTACACAAGTTCAACCAGGAGAAAGCTGGTCTCCCAGGAGCACTGACACAGGCTTACAGACTCACAGGAGGAACAACCTCCAGCCGGAGACAACAAGAATATCTAACACCAGAGATAACCAGATGGTGAAAGGCAAACCCAAGAATCTTACCAACAGAAACCAAGACTACTTTGCCTCATCAACACCCAGTTCTTCCACCACAGCAAGACCTGGATACCCCAACACACTGGAAAATCAAGATGTTGATTTAAAATCACATCTCATGATGTTGATAGAGAATTTTAAGAAGGACATAAATAACTCCCTTAAAGAAATACAGGAGAACACAGGTAAGCAGGTAGAAGCCCTAAAGAGGAAACAAACAAACAAACAAACAAAAAATCCCTTAAGGAATTACAGGAAAACACAACCAAACAGTTGAAGGAATTGCACAAAACCATCCAGGATCTAAAGATGGAAGTAGAAAAAATAAAGAAATCACAAAGGGAGACAACTCTGGAGATAGAAAACCTAGGAAAGAGATCAGGAGCCACAGATGCAAGCATCACCAACAGAACACAAGAAATAGAAGAAAGAATCTCAGGTGCAGAAGATATCATAGAAAACATTGACACTACAATCAGAGAAAATGCAAAATGCAAAAAAGATCCTAACCCAAAACATCCCGGAAATCCAGTGTACAACGAGAAGACCAAATCTAAGGATAATAAGTATAGAAGAGAATGAAGACTCCTAAATCAAAGAGCCAGTAAATATCTTCAACAAAATTACAGAAGAGAACTTCTCTACCATGAATAAAGACATGCCAATGAACATACCAGAAGCCTACAGAATGACAAATAGATTGGGTCAGAAAAGAAATTCCTCCTGTCACACACTAATCAAAACAGCAAATGTCAAAACAAAGAAAGAATATTAAAAGTAGTAAGGGAAAAAGGTAAACTAACATATAAAGGCAGACCAATTACAATTACACCATACTTCTTGCCAGAGAATATGAAAGCCAAAATATCCTGGGCAGATGTCATAGATACCCTAAGAGAACACAAATAACAGACCAGGCTACTATACCCAACAAAAATCTCAATAACCATAGATGGAGAAAACAAGATACTCCATGACAAAACCAAATTTACACAATATCTCTCCACAAATCCAGCCCTCCAAAGGATAATAAACAGAAACTTCACCACAAGGAGGGAAACTAAATCTAAGAAAAAGCAAGAAAATAATCTTTTAACAAACCAAAAAGAATATAGCCACAAAATACATAATGCCACCTCTAACAACAAAGATAACAGGAAGCAACAATATCTCTTCATTAATATCTCTTAATATCATGGACTCAATACCCCAATAAAAAGATATAGACTAACAGACTGGATAGGTAAATAGGACACAACATTTTACTGCATACAGGAAACCCACCTCAGTGATAAAGACAGACATTACCTCAGAGTAAAAGGCATAAAAACAATTCTCCAAGCAAATGGTCCCAAGAAACAAGCTGAAATAGCCACTCTAATATTGAATAAAATTGACTTTCAACCTAAAGTGATCAAAAAAGATAAGTAGGAATACTTCATACTCGTCGAAGGAAAAAAAATCTAGCAAGAAGATTTCTCTGAACATCTATGCTCCGAATGCAAGGGCACCCACATTCATAAAAGAAACTTTACTAAAGCTCAAAGCACACTTTGTACCACACACAATAATAGTGGGAGAATTCAACACCCCGCTTTTAGCAATGGACAGATCATGGAAACAAAAACTAAACAGAGACAGAGTAAAACTAACAAAAGTTATGAACCTAATCAATTTAACAAATATTTATAGAACATTTTATCCTAAAATAAAGAATATGCCTTCTTCTCAGCTCCTCATGGTACCTTCTCCAAACAGGCCTCAACAGATATAAGAAGACTGATATAATCCTATGCATCCTATTAGATGATCATGGACTAAGGCTGGTCTTCAATAACAACATACATAAACAATAAAAAGCCCGCATACACATAGAAGCTGAGCAACAATCTATTCAATGATAACTTGCAAAAAGATGAAATGAAGAAAGAAATTAAAGACTTTTTAGAATTTAATGAAAATGAAGCCACAACATACACAAACTTATGAGACACAGTGAAAGCAGTCCCAAGAGGAAAACTCACAGCTCTGAGTGCCTCCAAAATGAAACTAGAGAGAGCATACACTAGCAATTTGACAGCACATCTGAAGGATCTAGAACAAAAAGAAGCAAACTCACCCAAGAGGAATAGATGATAGGAAATAATCAAACTCAGGGCTGAAATCAATGAAGTAGAAACAAAAAGAACTATACAAAGAATCAACCAAACCAGGAGCTGGTTCTTTGAGACAATCAACAAAATAGATAAAGCCTTAGCTAGACTAACTACACAGCATAGAGACAGTATCCTAACTAACAAAATCAGAAGTGAAAAGGGAGACATAACAACAGGAACTAGGAAATCCAAAAAATCATCAGATCCTACTACAAAAGCCTATACTCAACAAAACTGGGAAACCTGGATGAAATGGACAATTTTCTAGACAGATACCAGGTACCAAAGTTAAATCAGGATCAGATAAATTATCTAAACAGTTACATATCTGCTAATCAAATGTAGCAGTCATTAATAGTCTCCCAACCAAAAAAAGTCAAGGACCAGATGAGTTTAGTGCAGAGTTTATTAGACTTTCAAAGAAGACCTAATACCAATATTCCTCAAAATATTCCACAAAATAGAAGCAGAGGCTACTCTACCCAATTCATTCTATGAATCCACAATTACTCTGTTACCTAAAGCACACAAAAACCCAACAAAGAAAGTGAACTTCAGACCAATTTCTCTTATGAATAATGATGCAAACATACTCAATAAAATTCTCACAAACTGAATCCAAGAACACATCAAATGACTATCTATCATGATCAAGTAGGCTTCATCCAAGAGATACAGAGATAGTTCAATATACAGAAATCCATCAATGTAATCCGTGATATAAACAAACTCAAAGAAAAAAAAAAGATATGATCTTTCATTAGATGCTGAGAAAGCATTTGACAAAATCCAACACTTCATGATAAAAGTCTTGAAAAGATCAGGAATTCAAGGCCCATACCTAAACATAGTAAAAGGAATATATAGCAAACCAGTAGCCAACATCAAACTAAATGGAGAGAAACTTGAAGTAATCCCACTAAAATCAGGGACTAGGCAAGGCTGCCCATTCTCTCCCTACCTATGCAATATTGTACTTGAAGTCCTAGCCAGAGCAATTAGACAACAAAAGGAGATCAAAGGGATACAAATTGGAAAGGAAGAAGTCAAATTATCACTATTTGCTGATGATATATTAGTATACCTAAGGGACCAAAAAAATTCCACCCTAGAATTCCTAATCTGATAAACAACTTCAGCAAAGTGGGTAGATAAAAATTAATTCAACTTCTGTTTTAGTAGGGGACTGTCAGAGCCTCTCAGGAGACAGCTATATCCAGCTATATTGGCTGTGAATGTTCTGTGCCCCAGTGTAGAGGAATGCCAAGGCCAATAAGTGGGAGAGAGCAGGATGGCAAGCAGGGGAAGGTGGGAGGCAACAGGAGTTTGTTCTTGTTGTTGTTGTTTTTTTTTTTTTTTTTTTTTTTTTTTTTTTTTTTTTGGAGGGGAAACTGGGAAAGGAGAAATCATATGACATGTAAATAAAGAAAATATCTAATAAAAAAATTAACTCAAACTAAACAGTGGCTTTCCTCTACACAAAGGATAAGCAGGCTGAGAAAGAAATTCGGAAAATAACACCCTTCACAATAGTCACAATTAATATAAAATACTTTGGAGTGACTCTAAATAAACAAGTGACAGATATGTATGACAAGAACTTTAAGTCTCTAGCACATGGGTACAGGGGAAAAGTTCCTGAACAGAACACCAGTAGCTCATGCTCTAAGATCAAGAATTGTCAAATGAAAACTTATAAAATTGGAAAGCTTCTGTAAGGCAATGAACAGTGTCAATAGGACAAAATAGCAACCAAGAGATTCGGAGATCTTTACCAACCCTACATCTGATAGAGGGCTAATATACAATATATATACAAAGAATTCAAGAAGTTAAACTCCAGAGAATCAAACCCTATTAAAAAATGGAGTGCAAAATTAAAAAAGAATTCTCAACTGAGGAATATCGAATGGCTGAAAAATACCTAAAGAAAGAAATGTTCAACATCCTGAGTCATCATGGAAATGCAAATTAAAACATACCTAAGATTCCACCTCATACCATTCAGAATGGCTAAGATCAAAAACTCAGGTGACTTCAGATGCTGATGAGGCTGTGGAGAAAGAGGAACACTCTTCCACTGTTGGTAAGATTGCAATCTGGAAGTCAGTCCGGGGGTTCCTCAAAAAATTGGACATAGTATTAACTGAGGACCCAGCTATACCACTCCTGGGGATATACCCAAAATATGTTCCAATTAATAACAAGGACACATCCTCCACTATGTTCATAGCAGCCTTATTTATAATAGGCATAAATTCAAAGGAACCCAGATGTCCTTTAACAGAGGAATAGATACAGAAAATGTGGTACATTTACACAATGGACTACTACTCAGTTATTAAAAACAATGAATTCATGAAATTCTTAGGCTAGTTAATGTAACTAGAAAATATATTTCTAAGTGAGGTAACCCAGTCACAAAAGAGCACACATGGTATGCATTCATTGATAAGTGGATATTAGCCCAGGAGCTCGGAATACCCAAGATATAATTCACAAAACATATGAAACTCAAGAAGAAGGAAGACCAATGTGTGGATACTTCCATCTTTCTTAGAAGAGGAAACAAAATACCCATGGAAGGTGTTACAGAGACAAAGTGTGGAGGAGAACCTGAAGGAAGGGCCATCCAAGTAACTGCCCCACCTGGGGATCCATCCCATATATAGTCACCTAAGCCAGATACTATTTTGGATTCCAAGAATTGGTTGTTGACAGGAGCCTGATATAGCTGTCTCCTGAGAGGCTCTGCCAGTGCCTGACAAATACAGAGGTGGATACTCGTAGCAACCTTTGAAGTGAGAACAGGTTCCCTAATTGAGGAGCTAGAAAAAGGACCCAAGGAGCTGAATAGGCTTGTAGACCCATAGGAGGAACAATAATATGATCTAAGTAGTAACTGCAGAGCTCCCAGGGATTAAACCACCAACAAAAGAGTACAAATGAAGGAGCCCATGGCTCCAGCAGCATATGTAGCAAAGAATGGCCTTGTCTGACATCAATGGGAGGAGAGGCCCTTTGTCCTGTGAAGGCTTGATGCCCCAATGTAAGGGAATGTGAGTTCGGGGAGCCAGGAATCGGTAGTTGGGTAGAGGAACACCCTCCATGAAGCAGGTAGAGTGGAGATAGGATAGGGAGTTTGCAAGACACAAATCAGGAAAGGGGATAACATTTGAAATGTAAATAATGAAAATATCCAATTAAAAAATGAAACAAAAGAGAAATCTAAATAAAGAAAATATCCAATAAAAGAAAAGAAAAAAAAAGAAAACAGAAAAAGAAATCATCTCTGGCCTTATACCAAGTTAAGTGAAGCCTTGCCTGGCTGATACTTTCTAAACTACACAATACAAAACAAAACAAAAAACTAAGCATAAAACAAGAACAAAATGAATTTTCAGAGTATATACAAGGTACTTATATCTTGATATAAAGGTCATCATATTATAGGCTCTTATAATATTTCAGCTGATATAACAAAAAACTTTTTAAAAAGCAAATTTTAAAAAAAAAAAAAAAAAAAATAGTGCTCCTAGGTTCAAATGTTGGAAATACTGTGGGGATAAATTCTTTAGACATTATCACTTGTCGTGAGCATAGATCTTTTATGACTGATTCCCATCTCTTAAATCATTCATTTTGAAAATAATTTTTATACAAATTTCACAGTGGCCCACTTATACAATTGCATAGACAAATGTATCATTTTGTTAATATTATTTGTCCTGGCTCTTGCTAAATCATAAATATCATATAGCTTGCTTCTGTGCATTATGTTAATGAGAAACTAATTTACGTAATTTAAAATCAATTTTTGTGACAATCACTTAAGGTGATGCATAAAATCACATAACTCCATAATAAAGAAAATAGAGTTGTTTTATGTACAAGTACATATGAGGATTAAGAATAAAACATTCTATGTTCAATACTTCTCATTTGTCATGTCTTAGAATTACAAAGGTTGGGTATTTTCTTAGGAATTATGTGATATTATGTCTATATGAATGTGTTTCTGTTTGTATGTTGCCATGCCCACTCGATATCAGAGGTAAAAGCTTGATTAAGGACCAGAGGCATTATGACTTCAAAGGGGAGTTTGTGTGTCCTGGGTATTCAGACAGTCGCTGATATCTCCTAATTCAGACCTGTTCCAGATTAGTCTTTCCAATCGTCAATATGCCTTCTTATTTAGGCATAAAAGGTACCCCAAGAAAAGATTCATTAATGGCTAAATTTAAGATTAGGCATTGTCTCCTGGCCAGCACAATGTTCCAACATATCCTAATTTAATTCCAAGCTGTCCTTAGCTTGGAATTTCTCTCAAGGAATCTGTCTTATCAGACAGGTTGTCCTCAGAGCTAACAACAGAGGTCAAGCACATTTCTTAGGGCGGTCTCACCGAAGACAGAACTGTTTTACATACTAGAGAGTAATCAAAGGGCTTCCCTCACTCAAGGACATTAGCAAGAACCTTTAGATCTGAACTTCCTGGTGCTTGCCTCCAGCGAGATCCAGAAAATTAGCAGGAACTGCTAGATTGGAACCTCCTGGTGCTTGCCTCTAGCAGACCCAGTGAATTAGCATAGGAATACCAAAATTGCCTCAGCAGGGAGGGCATCACTGCTATTCCTCCTGCTTCACACCTGGATACCTGATCCTACTGACCTTGATGGGGCGGTCATTTGCCTATGTGACTTCAGTCTTGCTCTCTGATCCTATTGACCTTGTTGTAACTCTCACCTGCCTATGTGACTCTTGTCATCTGCCCTGCTTGCTGTATGCTATTTAAGCCTGAATTTTACCTTGTACAAATACATTCAGATTCAGCACACTCTTGTGTCGACTCTGTCTGTCATTCGCCGACTTGTTGCCCACCTGACCAGAACTCTCATCCCGCAGAAAATGAGTCCCCACCCCCCATCCCCCCTCCCTGCAACGAACCTGGTCCGTGGCTATATGTTACCCAAATACATTTGTATGTATACATGTGCTTAGGTGTGTGTGTGCATGTGTGTGTGCGTGCATGTGCACGTGTGTGTGTGTGTGTGTGTGTGTGTGTGTGTGTGTGTGTGTGTGCGCACACGTGTGCATGTTTAGGGGCACAAGCTTGGCATTGGGTATCTTCCTGAATCACTTCCACTTTTCTTTGTAAGACAGATATCCTTCCAGAGCCAAAAGGTCATTGAGAAGATTTTGTTGGTTGGTCAATTATCTGTAGGGATATGCCTGTTCTTTATCATATGTCAAAACTCTTGGTGACAGACAAAAATTAACATACCTTGATTTCACAGGGAAACTGTGGATCCATACTAAGGTCCTTTTGATGGCTAAAGTCATAAGTTCTTATGTCTATTAGAGAAAACAGATATTTAGTTCATCCTGGTTTTTAAGCACTTGGTAGAATATTTGGAAGAAACTTCTTTTCATCCTTGATCTAGTCTGAATTGATCATATCTAAGATACTTGCTACAAGAATTTTAACATGTTCCCAAACGATAAGAGACCACTTAACTGTTAAAAACATACAAAACTGTCTTGTTAGAATAGGAGGAAGGATTGCAGCTTCTAAGGGATAGGAACTCTAGTCAGGAAGACCAATAGAGTCAACTAACCTTGACCCTCGGGACTTTTAGATTCTGAACCACCAATCAAAGAACATAAGTGGTCTGGACCTAGGCCTCCCTGCACATATGTAGCAGATGTACAGCTTGGTCTTCATGGGGGCTGGAATAGGGACTACCACAAAATCTGTTGTGTCTACGTGAGATATGTTCTTCTAGAGGGACTGTCTTGTCTGATATCAGTGGGAAAGGAAGTGTCTAGTCTGGAAATGAATGGAAATGCCAGTGTTGGCAGTGAGGGCACAGATAGTACCCAGGGGTCTCCCATTTACTCAGAAAAGAAAGGGAAAGGTGATGGGAGAAGGATTGTGGAAAACGGTGACCAGGAAGAAGACAGTGAGTGAGATATAATATGAATAAATAAAATAAATTTATATTTAAAAAACTGCTAGAATTAGATAATGAAAATAGAAGCAGTAATGTCAACAAACATTGTTGCTACTATTGACAGTATCTGCAATTTATCAATAATCTGATATGAGCTTTAAAACTATGTAATTTACATTTTAAAAACTCTTGCTACAAAATGCTTAAACATACATTCTTCTTTGGCCATCATAAGTAACAAAATTCATTATAAAAATAAAATCCTTTTGACAAAAAATAATTACAATACTATTTGTAAAATATTTCTAAATAACATATTTTATGAAACAGAAGGAAAGAGAAAAAAGAATGAAAGAAAGAAAGAGAGAGAAAGAAAGGGAGAGAGAAAGAAAGGAAGAAAGAAACAATGAAACAAAGAAACAAAGAAGAAAAAGAATGAGCTCAAACAGAGCTCAGGGGGAAAAATCCTTCATTAAATAAAGATTATATTTCCACATACAAAGAGACCTTTGTTTCTTCATGATTCTTATTCATATTCCTGTGTTCCATAATCATTTAAAAGTTACTAGTGGGAAAATAATATGATGTGGGTTTTCCAAAGTAATGTGAAATAGAAAGATTTACTTAATCATTACATCTATTTATTCATGAACATATAATCATTCACTAATCCTTTTGATCAAATAATATTCTGTCATTGTTGTTTTCATTTGGACAATTAAACAAACATAGAATAAGATGCAATTTTTGCACATATTATTTAGAGGGTACTTTCAGGTTAATTAAGCAATTAAAATAAGGCACAGAAAGTAAATAGTGACAAAACATTTTGAAATGGAATAACTTCATTTCAGTGTGATTTTTTCTAACCTGTAATGCTCTAGTAGAGCAAAACTATAAGCTTCCAACATTAGCTTCAAAAATGTGAAATAAAGAGAAAGAAAAAGCCTCCATGCCTGAGAGTTCTGTTCAGGTATCTCAAGTCTAATGTCCCTAAAAATGACACCAGCAAGAAGGATAAGAATTTCACAGTAGTTGATAGTGAACAGGTTGATAAGTAAGTAGATAACAAATAAGTAGATGGGTGAATAGATAGATAGATAGATAGATAGATAGATAGATAATAGATACACAGAAACATAGCTACGTAGATGATGCATAGATAAGTGATACATACATAGGTGATACATAGATAGATGATACATAGATCATAAATAAATAGTAGATGATAAGTAGATGATAAATAGATGATAATAGAAAGATGATGGAGAGATAGACAGTAAATACATATAGATTGATAGATGATAAATAGATTATGATAGATAATAGATAAGTGACATCTGTTAGATGCTTATTTAAATAATATAGATGATAGATAAACAGATAGATGATAGATAGATAGATAGATAGATAGATAGATAGATAGATTTAGTTAAAAAAGGAGATAGGTGGCAAATATTTTATTTAAAGTTTACTCATTTTGTTATTTGTATAATTCTAAAATTATTAATGAAATTAATAAATTTCATTCTTGTAAAAAATGGTTGGAAATGC
>JADRCD010197648.1:0-18138 GCA_019843815.1 Montemys delectorum | reverse complement strand
GGGGGGGGGGCAGGATATGAGTTGCTCAGGAAATGCCCTGTGCTCCTGCCTTCCTAGCTCTATCTACCTCCATGTACATGGATCTGGATTAGTATTCTGTAAATGTCTTCTGTAATTGAGGTCATTTGTATTTTAAGCTTTATGGGTCCTAGTCTCTGTTGGGACAATTCAACTCTGTCAGGTAGCACAGAGCCGTGCCAGCCAGAACATGGATGGATGGGCGTGGCTATATTCCAGAAAAGCTCTTTCTCCCCCCAGGTATGTTGATAGTGCTTTGTTTATTTGTTTGTTTAAGAGTCTTACTATGTTGCCCAGGCTGACTCCAAACTCCTGAGCTCCAACTAACTGGGACTACTACCGGGATCATCTCTAGCCCAGTGAGACTTCATTTGTACCAAGCACAGTAATGCTCACTTAACAATCCCAGTAGACAGGAGGCTGAGGTAGAAGGGTCATGAGTTCAAGGCCTGCCTGGCTTAAGTAATGGGGCACCTGTCTCCAGAAGACAGACAAAGTACTTTGTGTGTGAACACTGCAATTTGAGTTTCATGTAAGTTTTACATTTCCCAAGCCAGCCTGCTCATTTCCCCCTCTTCCTTTGCTTTAAAAACCACGCATTGACTCCTTAGGATGTCTTCAGGAAGGTTCTTCCAGACCAGGCCCGGGTTGCCCTGAGTCTCCTTCTAAGTATCTCTCTGGTAGAGATAAAGTCTATTCTCTATCTGCCTCTCTCAAAACAATCTGTGAGCTTAGCAGAGAAAAAATTTGTATCCTCAGCAAATGGATCAAGATGGGGGATCCAGCGGGAGCTTAGTTCTGGGTGGACTTGTAGACCAGTCAGTATGGTTGGGCTTTTGTTTTGACTCCTAGTACTGAGAACTGAGCCAAGAATCTCACACTTACCAGGTGCCTCATTGACCTTTCTATTGCAGTGATGAGACACCAAGACCTTATAAAAGAAAGCATTGACTGGGACTGGCTTACAGTTTCAGAGAGTTGGTTCATTGTCATCAGGACAGGAAGCATGGCAGCAGGCAGACAGGCAATGTGCTGAAGCAGTAGCTTACAGGCAGAAAGCAGGGGGGTTGGGGGGAGGGAAGGGGGAGGAGGAGGAAGAGGGAGAAGAAGAAGGAGAGGGAGAGAGATTGAGCCTGTCATGCATGGGCTTTTGAAATGTTAAAGCTCATGTCCAGTGACACATCTCCTCCAACAAGGCCAAATCTACTCTAAGAAGGTCACACTTTCCAGTTCTTCCCAACAGTTCTACTCCCTAGTGACCAAGCATTCAAATATATTAGCCTATGGGGGCCATTCTCATTCAAACCACCACACTAGGCATATTTACTCATTCACCAAGTTATACTCTGCCCCCTCCCCCCCCCTTTTTTAAAAATCCAAGACAGGGTTTCTCTGTGTAGCCCCGGCTGTCCTGGAACTTGCTCTTTAGATAAAGCTGGCCTCAAACACAGAGATGCCTCTGCCTCTACCTCCCAAGTACTGGGATTAAAAGCTTAAGCCACCATGGCCTGTCCCGTGGCCCTCTTTTTGAGAAAGCCTTATTGAGTTTCCCAGGATGACCCCGAGTTTACAGTATAGCCCAGACAAGCCTTGAACTAGGAGAGACCTCCCTGTCGCTTTAATTTTTTAAAAATCTACTTTTAATGGTGATTCTTAAATGCTTTAGCCTCCCTTCTAGCCCACCACCCACCAGAGGTAGCAGAAGAGAAAGGATACGGGGGAAGAGGGGAATCGGACCTGTTTAGAAATGGTTCTTTAGAGCAAATCCCATCTGCGCTGTCAGGAAATCAGCAGTTCAGTTCACAGGTCCACAGCGACAGCTCAATCCAGTCATAAATATTTTATGAATATACCAACAGTCCAGTTCAGTAATGTTGGGACAGCAGCAGTGGTGGCATGACCTAGCAGAAACAGCCAGGCCTTAGTGTGAGTCAGCAGGAAGGATTTAGGCCAGCAGGGACGCCAAAAGTTCTTGGCTGTGCCTCTCTCAGCAAAGCAAAGATCAGCGAAGACAGGAGACCAACAAACTTTGTACAGCTAGTTCTATAAGCAAGCCAAGCTCAGCCTCTGTCACCGTCCCATGGAGTCCTTTTATACTCCCTCCAAACATTACATGTCCTCCATGGGTCCTGCCTCACCATGCGACTTGCCTCAGCAAGTCTCCAGAAGCAGCAAGAAGCCGCAGCCCGCTACCAAAAACTTTAAGCATCCTTTCATGTGTTTGCTTTAGCAGAACATCCTTTCACCTGTGTCTGACTCGTCACAGTACCCCTTCACGTGTTTGCCCCAGCAAAACACCACCTGACACAGCTGGCTTTCCAGAGACCCCTTACCCACTTCACCGCCCGCCCAACCCCCGCTTTCGTCTCCTGAGTGGCTGGGGTTACAGTCCTTGATTCCACAAAGGGCAGGCCTGCGTCCCCTGTGTCTGTGGCATGTGGCACAGACTTGTATTCGTGGATTGCCTCCCAAATTTAAGGACATCCTCCATTAAAATATAGGGTTGTTTGGGTTTTGTTTTTGTTTTTGTTTGTTTGTTTTTAAACATTTTCCTCGCTGGGCAGTGGTAGCACACGCCTTTAATCCCAGCACTTGGGAGGCAGAGGCAGGCAGATTTCTGAGTTCAAGGCCAGCCTGGTCTACAGAGTGAGTTCCAGGACAGCCAGGGCTACACAGAGAAACCCTGCCTCGAAAAAACCAAACCAAACCAAACCATTTTCTTCAGACACACAGTGGCCAAAACTTTATTGAAAAGCATGTGGAGTCTTGGGTCCACTCCAACCCCTTAGCCCGTTGTCTTCGATCACCTCTTTAATCTTCTTATAGCCCTGTTTATCTGCTCAGTGGCTGGGTTATAATCCTAGGCAAATAGGCATGTATTTTTAGTGCTTCCTTTTCTGACAGCAGCCTTCGGTGAACAGCGCTTTGCGTTAAGTTGCTGGGACTTATGGGGCTCCTAGAAATCTGTCTCTAATGTTGGTGCATGACAGATGTGCAATCGCTTCGTCTATCAACCTCGCACTGCTGGCCCCCTTAGTTGTTTTCAACTTGTTTGTTTGTTTATAGATTGTCTCACTATGTAACACTGCCTGGCCTGGAACTCCCTCTGTAGAACAAGCTGACCTCAAACTCACAGAGATCTAACTGCTTCTGCCTCCTGAGTGCTGCAGTTAAAGACATGTCCCCACCAGGCCTGGCTACTTTAATTGGATTAATTATAGTGCATGTTACACATCAAATGAAGGCAGGCGCATCCAGGAGTTTTCAAGTCACCTAATTGTAGCTCAAGTCACTGACTAAGGGGCTAGCCGTGTGTGTGTGTGTGTGTGTGTGTGTGTGTGTGTGTGTGTGTGTTCACTGCGAGTGTCTGAGAATGGCTCTTGACATAGGTGTAGGACTGTTATTCTGTGTGTTTGCAGCATGCTGGGACAACAGTAGGGTGACAGCCACTAGACCACAGCTATCTAGCTTTGTTCTTAGAGGCATGCTGACTCTCCCATGCTTGCGATGTGTTAGTGCAGACGAGATGCTTGCACGGGCTGGGCTGGATAGACCCTTATGGGCTGCTCCCCCATTCAGGATGGCTGGAATATCCTCAACTTCACAATTGTCTTTATCTTGTGTATGGGGTTCTTCATAAAACAACTTGACATAATAGCCATCACCTACCCTCTCAGGTGAGTTGGGAGCCCTGAAGGTAAGAGGGGCATCTGTCTGGCTCCCAGGAAGGGGAAGAGAAACTGTTATGTTGGTGGGAGGGAGGCAACAAGGAGGAAGGGGTCAGGAGCCTTCCCTGAGAGGCAGCTCCCACAGGGTGCTCCGGCTGGTGCACGTGTGTATGGCGGTGGAACCCCTGGCCAGAATCATCAGGGTCATCCTGCAGTCGATGCCGGACTTGGCCAATGTCATGGCCCTCATCCTCTTCTTCATGTTGGTAAGTGTCTCCCAGACCCCAGCCTGTTTCTTTCCCTGCATATAGCCTGTAGGGCAGTGGGGAGGGACAGGTGCCCAGAGGAGCAAAGGACTTGGGTCTGAGTCCTTGGCGGTATTTGCTTGCATCCATTTGTGTGTCTGGCCAAGCTCCAAGGCTGCTGGGTGAGATTAGGGTGGGTTCCGGTCTCTCTGACAGGTCTTCTCCGTGTTCGGGGTCACACTCTTCGGTGCATTTGTGCCCAAGCATTTCCAGAACATGGGGGTTGCCCTGTACACGCTCTTCATCTGCATTACCCAGGATGGCTGGCTGGACATCTACAGTGACTTCCAGTGAGTACGGCCCACTGGGGCTCTCTTGAGCTTCGTCTCCTCCTCGTTAGGGCACGGCTGGAGAGTTCCTGCAAGAGGGAAACAGTGAGAGAGGAGGCTCCTGGGAAATGAGAGGGGGCTCCTGGGATTTCCATGAAGCTGACCTTACAGAAAGTAAATACCTAAGGAAATCATGGGGAAGGACCTTTGGCTTTGTGAGACTTGAACCTTATTACCATAGAAGCTTCGAACATTCGTAGGGCCACCTGACTCTCCCTGTTCATGGAGACTTCAGCTATGTGTCATAGCTGTGCGGCTCAACCTCAGGCCAGGAAGCAGGTCTGTGGTTATGCCTGAGGTTACTGGTGGTCTCCAGCTTGCACCAGAACAGGACAAACCACCTGAGATATGGGTTTAATCCACTCAAGCTCAGACCTGCTCCCCATGGTCAGTTTTGTGTTCTATTCCTTGCTTTTTCTCTGTCAAGTCCAAGTCCAGCTTCAATCCATCCCGCTCCCCGCTGTGAAGTAGAAGCCAAGTTGAGTTTCTGTAGTCATGACTCATCCAGACCCAGGGAACAGAATTCCCCGCATTCAGGAAGCAGAGACAGGAGAATTAGGAGTTCAAGTTAATTGTTGGCTATAATTAACAAGACTTGTTTCAAAAAAGGAGAAAAGGGAAGGGGCGGGAAGAGAGGCATGCTGGGGCAGAGTTTAGTTTAGTGGGTAGAGTGGTTACCTAGCTTGGGTTCAATTCCCAGAACTGAACAAGGCAAGATTGGTGACATTTACCTGTATAGTACAGTCTGAGGCCAGCCTGGGCTAACATGAGTACCAGTCTAAAAACATCAACAAAACAAAAAAGCTGGCCGAGTGGCCCACAACTTTAGTCCCAGCACTCAAGAAGCAGAGGCAGGAGGATCTCTGAAAGAACTTGGCCAGCCTGGTTTATTTTAGCCCGTTTCAGGCTAACCAGAGTTACACGGTAAGACCTTGTCTCAAAACAAACAAACAAACTCGAGTGCGAGCGCTCTCTCTCTCTCACACACACACACACACACACACACACACCACCACCACCACCACCACCACCACCACCACCACCAAACCAAAACCAACAAGAACAAAAGGAGGAACACTAATGCCCAGAGTGCAATGGCTTGGTGGTGCAAACCTTTAATCCCAGCACTGGGGAGGCAGAGGCAGTGTGATCTCTGTTGGAGACCAGCCAGGTCTATGTGAACTTCACAGGGAAGCTGCATTGGAATTTTGAGTCTTTTCCCTTACACTGGCCCTGGGACATTAGACAAATGATTCCATTGTAGGCCTCAAACTTGCAGCGATCTTCCTGCCTCGGTCTCTCTCTCTCTGTGTTTCTCTCTCTGTCTCTGTCTCTGTCTCTCTGTCTCTCTGTCTCTGTCTGTCTGTCTGTCTGTCTCTCTCTCTCTCTCTCTCTCTCTCTCTCTCTCTCTCTCTCTCTGTCTCTCTTTTGGTTTTTCAAGACAGGCTTTCTCTGTGTAGCCCTGGCTGTCCTGGAACTCACTCTGTAGACCAGGCTGGCCTCGAACTCAGAACCCTGCCTCTGCCTCCCAAGTGCTGGAATTAAAGCCGTGCGCCACCACTGCCTGACTGCCTCAGTCTCTTAAATGCTGAGGTTACAGATGTGGGCTCCCATGACCGGCTCATTTGTTTGTTTGTTTGCTTGTTTATCTTATGGTTTCAGCCAGTAAGCAGGCTAGGCAATCCTTCTAATACTGAGCTATAGCTCCAACTTCTAGCTTTTCAAAAGTTGGAGGGGTTTGTTTTTATCTGTTTTGTTTTTAAATGAAGTCTAGCATAGCCCAGGATAGTCCTGAACTCTGGCCCTTCTCCCTCTCATTTTCCAAATGCTAAGCTTACAGACATGTGACCCCACTGGCTTAGCTGTGCAGGGGCTTCATGCATACTAGGCAAACCCTCTACCAACCAAGCTTCAGGTCCAGTTGTTTTGTTTTGTTTTGTTTTGAGACAGAAGCTCAGGTGCCCAGACTAGCTTTGAACTTCTGCTCTACTATCTCTCCTTCTCGAGAGCTGGGCATTATTACTTATCTGATCCTCTGTTTACTCATTCCTAATGAGAGAGTACAATACAGTATTGACTATGTTAGATGTCATTATGTATGTCCTTGACATACAAAAAGAGTGCTGACGGCTGACTTGAGAGCTAGCCTAACCCTCTGAGGCATAAAGGCCCAGGGAAATGATGGAGCCCCTGACCGCTATTCCCAGGGTGGACGATCGAGAGTATGCGATGGAGGTCGGGGGTGCTATCTACTTCGCTGTCTTTATCACCCTCGGTGCCTTCATTGGACTCAACTTGTTCGTCGTCGTGGTGACCACAAATCTGGAACAAATGATGAAGACCGGCGAGGAGGAGGGGCAACTACACATAACTTTTGATGAGGTGAGCTGGGGGTGGTTGCACATGCCTTTAATCCCAGAGCTCGGGAGGTCTAGGCAGTCAGATCTGTACGAGTTTGAGGCCAGCCTAGGCTCCAAAGGGAGTTCCGGGACAGTCCGGACTGTTTCTGGGAAATCCTATCTCAAAACAAGAACTTTTTAGTAAGGCATGTGGGATAGGGAGGGCAGGAGGGAGGAGAGTGTGTCATGAGAGTGTGGGCCCCAAGTCCAGGACCCAGAGGCAAGACGCCACATTTGTAATGTCCACTCTGTGACTGAGGCTCCTGGAGGCTGGGTGTGCATTCTTAGATGTGCCATGATTCAAGCTGAGCACGGGGTGGCATTGGGGACATTTACCCAACTGCATCTGAAGTTCCTCTCTAGAGATGATGGGAATGGTAATAATAACCCTCACTTGCCAGCACTCTCATGAGCATATCAAAGGATCTGAGCTCAAAAGTAGGAACTCAACGAGTGCACTGGAGAGATGGCTCAGTGGCTAAGAGCACTTGATGCTCTTGCTAAGGTCCTGGGTTCGGGTCCCTCTCACATGGCTATTCACAATTATTTGTAACTCTGGTTCCAGGGGATCCCCAGCCTTCTTCTGGTCTTCACAGGCATTACATGTACATGGTGACTTTACTTACGTATACATGGAAGGCAAGACATTCATACACATTTAAATACAAGTAAATACTTGCTGAGTGTGGTGGCACATGCAGAGGCAGGTGGATCTCTTAATTTGAGGTCAGCTTGGTCTATAGAATGAGATCTAGCCAGGGCAACAGAGACACTTTGTCAAGAAAGGAAGGAAGGAAGATGATAAATCAATAAAGGAATAAAGTATGATAAATGTGAGGCTGGTGAGATGGCTCAGCAGGTAAGAGCATCGACTGCTCTTCCGAAGGTCCTGAGTTCAAATCCTAGCAACCACATGGTGGCTCACAACCATCCGTAATGAGATCTGACGCCCTCTTCTGGTGCATCTGAAGACAGCCACAGTGTACTTATTCATAATAATAAATAAATCTTTGGGGGGGGGTGGGAAACAAGAATGATAAATGTTAGCTACCCAGTATTCACTTGGCAGAATTTCTATCAGATGGAGTGGAAGTGGACTTTGGAAAGGTTAGTGGGGCATGATCACCATCAGTTCAGAGTAGGTAAGGCTTTAGAGGTTTGCTGGAGTAAGAATTTCCAGAGGTAAGACGGGGGGGGGGGGGGGGGGGGGGGGGCGCTTAGGTGCTTGAAATTGAGTTTCAACAAGCTAGGGAGGCTAAGACAGACGGGAGCTAAGGACTGGGCCCAGTATTAGACTGTTTGCTTGCTGGAGGCCCCTGGTTCCATCCCCAGCATGCACAGATTAAAATGTTATAATGCCAAATTAATTTAAGGGCTGCATGTCCTAAGAGATGTACCTTCCCTGAAGCCCCGTGACCCTGAGCTGTCTCTTTCCCTCCATCCACTGTCCCCAGGCAGAAGAGGACGAGGACTGGAATACCGACGAGCTGCCACTGGTGCACTGTACAGAGGTCCGCAAAGACGTTTCCACTGCCCCTAAGGAACCACTGGTTGGGGGCCCCTTGTGTAACCTCACGGAAAAGACCTGTGATAACTTCTGCTTGGTGCTGGAAGCAGTCCAGGAGAACCTGCTGCACTACAAAGAGATCCGAGATGAGCTCAACAGGTAGGGAGGGTCCTGGGGAGTCTGAGCTGGGCCTGGCCTCAAGTTCATTTGCAGAGTAGCATGCCCAGGGTTCCCGCTTCTCAGCTCAGGAGCCGGCATCCCGACCTTCCGGTTGTTCTTGTCTGCTGGGCGGGGCCAACACGGCCTGGGTCTCCTTGAGGGGTGTTTCAAAGGCTAGTGGAAGTAGTTCTCGGGGAGGAGAAAAGAGGGTGCACGTCAGGGAAGAGATGGAAAGGCGTCAAGGACACCAACAAACACTGCCTCTCTTCTCCCCCCCAGGATCATGGAGGAGGTGCGCTCCATCCGGTTCAACCTGGAGCAGGAGAACTTAATAATGCGCAAGCACACCTCCAAGAGCACCACAGTCCTAAGCGAGTCCTCCTTAGACATGCGCGAGATAGCTAACAAGCAAGACCTGATCACCGCGCTGGTCAGCAGGGAGAAGGTGCGCGCTCCTTCCTCTACCTAATAGACTTCCCCGCTCCCCCACCACTCCACACACACCAATCGCCAACGGGCACGTAGCTAAGGCTTTCTTCTTTTGCCTGTAGACCCACTACAATCCCCACTCAGCAGGCACGACCCAATCGGGTCAAGTCTCACCGTGTGCCTCTCAGAGAATCCCTGTCTCTTCCTATGAGGCTCCGCCCTAGGAGCCAGGCCGAGTTGTCCCCTGCACGCTTCCCCCCCTCCCCCCTAGCACCTACAAATCTGTTCTTGAGTGGCTTCTGTATGTGTCTCTGTCTGTGTCTGTGTCTGCCTCTGTGTGTGTGTTTCTGTGTATCTATGTGTTTATATGCCTGTGTCTGTGTCTATGTGTTTCTGGTGTGTTGGTGCATGTGTGTCTGTCCAGGTGTTTATATGTCTGTGTGTTCCTGTGTCTCTGTGTCTGTGTGTGTTTGTGTGTGTACATCTGTGTCTGTGTGTGTGTGTGTCTGTGTTTTTATATGTCTCTGTGTGTGCTGTGTGTGTGTGTGTGTGTGTGTATGTGTTTCTGGGTCTCTGTACCTCCCATCTCATGGGACTGGAGTGGAAAGGAGTCTTGGGGATGCCTGAGCTCTCCAGTTTAGAGTGGGTACTTAGCATGTTAGAGTTACCCGGATGGAGCAGCTGTGGAGGCAGAAGGAGGAAGGAGGAGCAGGCTGTCCCATTAAGGTAAGCAGAATGACAAAAAGCTCCGTTGGTTTGCAGGTGTATGAATCTACCACAAACATGGTTAGCAAACACAGGATCAGCCACTGAGCAGGCAGTATGGGAACCGAAGGGCCTGCACACACAGGGCCAGCTGCTGCATCCCAGACTGGAGCCCATCCCTCTTCCTTACACCTGGGCAGCAGAGGCCATGGGGCTGGACAGGTGGCAGCATCTGCAGGGCTTATGCCTGGGAGCCTCAAGTCCAGAGGAGTCAGGATTCTGGACGGGAGTGGAAGTACAGAAAGGCATAGCCAGGCTTTGGCCTAAAGATGAGTATCCCTGACTTCTGCATCAGCCAGAGCTGGATGAGGCAGGCCTGTGTGGGCCCAAGCACCATAAAGAGAAGAGCCAGGCCAGTGAGACCATGTGCACCAAAAATAAACTTTTGTGTTATAACCAATGGGTCTGACTGCTTGTTCTCTATCTATTCTGCACCCCTGCCTTTGGTGAAAAGAGAAGATAGAGCTCGTATCCTAAAAGCGTCCTTGCTTGGGGCTTGGTGGTTCATACCTTATTCCCAGCAATTGGGAAATAGGGGCAGGAGAATCAAGAATTCAAGGGCATCCTCAGCTATATGACCAATTGAAGGCCAGCCTGGGCTACATGAACCAAACATACAATTCTGTGCTGAATGTGGTGCTGACCATACAATCCCAGCCTCTGAGAGACTAAGACAGGATCTTTGAAGAGAGTTGGAGGCTAGCCTGGAGTTCTTAGTGGGAACTTGTTTTGGGGTTGGGGTAGAAAAATGGCCAGTTAGTCTGATAACCCCCTCAAGGGCTTCTAATCTGATGAAGGTATTCCCCCAGATCATTTTGACTTAATGATAGAGGTATAACCCCTGACCTCAATTAGGGTGAGGGTAGTTTCTGGCCTCATGCTTGGAAGCCGCTGTCTGATGGAGCAGACCGTGTCCTCTGTCCTCTTTCACCCTGGGGATCCCTGATAGGGTCTGATGGGATCACCACCATCCAAGCTGCACAGGTGGCTCTATCTATGGACATCAGAGAGTGACCAGCTAAAGCGGGCGTCCCCAAAGGCCTTCTGGGGAAGAACAACACAGGTTATTGGAAGGAAGTGGGAGGATTCTGTGGGTCAAGTGACATCTGGTGGGGGAACTCGGGACCTGTGGCTAGAGCGGTAGCTAAGAGCTTATATCATAACCTGCAAGCACGAGGCAGAGAGAATGCTGGGAATGGTGGAGGCTTTTGAAATATCAAAGCCAGCCCCAGTAACATATCTCCAACAAGGCCACACCTTCCAATCCTTCCCAAACAGTTCTACCAACTGGAGACCAAGCATACAAATATAGGAACCTATGGGAGCCATTCTCATTCAGACCACCGGCCACTTGGGGAGGCACAAGGGGAGTTTGACTGAAGTTATCCCACGATGCTGCAGGGACCAGAGGGCTGGAGATGGCATGGGGGGAAGTGCGGGAGTGCAGGGAGGAGAACTCTGGCTTGTCTCAGCAGAGATGTCCTTAGGAAGGCTTGGTGGCGGTTGTAGCTTGGAGTGCAGAAAGGTCTTCTACCAGAGATTAGGCTGCGGCTCTGTAGGCAAAGGCCTTTCCTCGTGGCTCTCCCCACAGTGGATCCATGGTTCTAAACAGTTTATTGTCCTGGCAGAAAATGGACGCATAAAACCAAACCCTACTTCTCAGGGTGGGCCTGAGATTAAGGACCTTTTGCAGGGAGGAGGGTCTGGGAAGGGAAACTTATTGGCTAAGCCCTCCGGGCCTCTAGGTGCCTCGCACGGAGAACTCCATTTTGAGCCTACGTGACCACAGGACACATTTCTTTTATGTGAGAAGCATAGCACGTGTTCCAAGTCGGGAGTCTGGCGGGGAGCTGGGAGTCAGTCGCCTAAGCCTCAGGTGTAAGCCCAGGTCTCAACCTTACCCAACTTCCTGGCACGGTTTTACAAATATAGACAGAAGATCTGACTTCTCAAATGTCAACTCAAACCCAGAAGGTGGGAGACCAATATCCCTGAAACTCAGATACTCCGGTGCTGAGGACAGGGAAGAGAGTGGCCCAGAGTTCTGCCCTGCTATTTACTAAAGGCTGACAACTCGGGACCTTGGGGGATATTCACAAGTTGGAACTGCGGTCTCCAGGGGTTCACTGATTGCAGCTGATGGGAAACAGCCTCTCCCCGTCTTCTGACTCCCCATCAGCATTGGTTCCAACTACAGAAAGCCCCTGGACTGTGTTGTCTTTCTGTCTGTCCCTTTGTACGGGCCAGAGCTCCTTGGAAGGGTCCCCCAGGACCACCCACCGGCACAGACATGGGCAGCCACTGGTTGCTGCTGCTGCTGCTGCTGCTGCTCAGTAAGGACAGAAGCTTTAACCTGCCTGGTGAGTACCCAGCACTTTTTCCATCTCCCACTTGTGGCTTCTTTCCTGACTGGCCAGAGAGGGGAAGAACTTGCTAGAAATCCAGGTGAGACTTTTCTAGAGATGGTTAAGGGAAGCTTTGCCACGCCCTAATGAACCTCTTCAGCAGTCTAAAATGCATAGGGTAGAGACACTAGAGAGTTTGAAAGATGGGATAACTTCCATGCGGCTCTGACCTCCCCCACACGGCTCTTCCAAAGCGCTGGCTTATCTTTGTCTGTCTGACTCCTCCGCCTGTCTTCCCCTGTGTCTGTCTGTCCTTCCCATCTGCGACAGGTTAATAACCTTGGGCTTTCAGCAGGATGGAGGGCCCAGGTGTTCGGACACTATTTGCTTTGCCTTTCTCTGACAAGACCGGCATCCTGGTGCCTCACAGTTTCAGAAAGGAAAGCATTCTGGGTTGTGAGTTCCTAGGTCGGTATGAGGGGGGATGCAAGCAAGACACTGCATGTGTCATCAGCTCCCCAGGTCCGTGACTTTGACCGCAGACAAGAGCCTCTTTGACAGAGCCATGAAGAAGCAGGCATGAGTAAGCATCCTGATAGCATCCGGGGCATGGGTGATGTTGTCGTCACTCTAGCTGCAGGGTTCCACTCGCAGAGCACCTGCCTGAGCCTGTTCCTGTGCCATGCACTGGGTTGAGAGCTTCCGTTGGCCTTAAGCAATCTCACAGGGTCGCAGTGAAGTACTAGCAGCATCCCTGCTTTGCAGTGAGGGAAACTGAGGCTCCGAGTCACGTGTTGATTTCCATGTCCTCCCAGTCACATAGTGGGGACTGTCCCCAATCACGCAGTAGGGATTGTCCCCAGGTCTGACTCTAAAATCTAGGTCATATGCCCTGGCTAAGGATGGAGAATCTCAACTACCATGAAGACAATTAAAATCCCAATCAGGGCTTGTAGATAAACTGATTCTAAGATGCAAGGCAGAAGGAAGGGCAGAAGGAAGCTGACCATGACAACCCAAACCTGTAATCCCAGCACTTGGGAGACTGAAGCAGGTGGATCAGATACTCAAGACTGGCCTAGGCTACAGTCTCAAAGAATCCAAAATGTAAAAAAAAAAATAATAGTGGGCAGTGGTGGCACACACCTTTAATCCCAGCACTTGGGAGGTAGTGGCAAGCAGATTTCTGAGTTTAAGGCCAGCCTGGACTACAGAGTGAGTTCCAGGACAGCCAGGGCTATACAGAGAACTCTGTCTCAGAAAATAAATAAATAAATAAAAATAAATAAATAAATAAAGTAAAAGGATTGTAAAAGTATCCATGATTGTGTGTGTGTGTGTGTGTGTGTGTGAGAGACAGACTACTTGGAAGAAGCATAAAGTTAGGTCAAGAGTGGTGGTATATGCTTGTGATCCCAGCCTTAAGGAGGTTAAAGGGTCAGACATCAGACTGGTGGCCGGACAGAGGACAGAGATAGAGGCTATTACTAGGGTGTCAGAGACCCTGGAGCCAGAGTTACAGGCCACTGTCAGCCATGCAACATAGGCATTGGGAATGGAACTTGGGTCTTCTGGAAGAACAGCAAGTGCTTAAGTGTGAGTTCTCTCTGTGGGCCACAATACCCCCAAGGTAATTTTTTTTTTTTGAAGGACAAAATGGGAAAGTAGGGGTAGAGATGGGAGGAGATGTAAAGGACCAGATGTTGATGGGAGGAGATGTAAAGGACCAGATGTTGATGGGAGGAGATGTAAAGGACCAGATATTGATGGGAGGAGATGTAAAGGACCAGATGTTGCTGGGAGGAGATGTAAAGGACCAGATGTTGCTGGTGTTGATGCAGTGATATAGAAGTAAGTCAGCCAAGGGAAAGACAGTAGGGACCTACGCTGTTTGCAAAGTGTATCGGCATGATTCAACGGTGGGGAAGAGAGAGGCTTCTGCATAGGGACAGAGCAACTGGCTGGCCACCTAGAAAGCATGACCTCAGATTAGGTGTAGTAGTGCATGCCTATAATCCCAGCCCTGGGGAAGTAGAAGATATGGATTTAAAGGTTAGCCTGGACTGCTCAAAACCCCGTTCCAAAAAAATTCAAAAGGAAGAAAAAAGCAAGCAGTTCAAGGCGAGGGAGATAGCCCTCTGCGCAAATAAAACCATGAGTGACAAGGTATCTGGTCTGCTGTGCTGGGACTTTGTGGCTCCTCTAACACTGAGCCCAAGTATCTCATTATGCTCAGTGGGACATGGAGACCAGAGCAAGTGGTGGGCTCCCACAAGGTCACACAGGAAACACATAATAGAACCCGTCCCCATCTAAACTTCTCTACTCTCTGCAAGCATTCCAGGCAGCTTGGTTACCCTATGGTAACTCCTCTCGTCTGCACAGGAGGAAGACTTTGGATTATCAGCTAGACAAGGGTGCGCAGAAGAAGTGGGAAGGCCAAGGGCCAGTGCCTCTTCCGATGCAGCTGTTGGGAAGGGAAGCTTGGCCTGTGCCAGTTCACCTTCCATCTTCTGAATTAGCTCTCTGGTCGTTGCTAGGGATCTAGAGGAGGGCATCAGGTGATGGCCTGTTTCTGCCCTTTGCCCAGGGGAAAGAGCAAGGTATCCTGGGGATCTAGTTCCGCATCTTCGTGTGGGTTCTCCTCTCAAGGGAGAGTGGCTTGATCAGCCTTCAAAATGAAGAGATGTTATTGTGAGCTTCACAGGAGAGCAGGGCAAAAAGACTCAGAGGTCTGATGGATCTGGTTTCAAATGCAGCATCCCCACTTCCTAGGGGTGTGGCCGAGGACAGAGCACTCTAGCTGTTTCAGCCTCACTTTCATTATCTGGTGGGTAGGAATAATAAACCTCACCGCAGCTAGTGAACAAACACTGTAACAATTCTGGCGCTCTAGACAAATGAGAGTAAAAGATGTCAAGCTCATCCTTGACCACTAATTTTTTCAAACAAATTGATTATTATCATCAGTGTATGTGTGTGTGGTGGTGGTGGGGGAGAGTACACTATGGTACAATTAGAAGTCAGATGATGAACCTCAGGAGTGAGTTCTCTTTAACTGTAAGATTTGGGGTCAGCTCTATGTGGCATCTTTACCTGATAAACCATCTTACTGACCCTGCTTTAATCTTTTTTTTTCTTTTTTTTTTTTTAGCAAGTAACATTGTTGGGATTTTGCTTTGTTTTTGATTTATTTATTTGAGACATGGTCACTCTGTAGACTAGGCTGGTCTTGAACTCACAGAGATCCTCCTGCCTCTGCTTCTGCCTCTGCCTCATATAAAGGATAAAGTGGCTCACAAACATCTGTAACTTCATTTCAGGCGATTTACACCCTCTTCTGGTCTCCGTGTCTTTCAGATATGCAGGTGTTGCATAGCTTTACATGCAGGAGAATGTTTAGATGCATGAAACAAACAAAATCCAAAACCGAACAATCAAAAAACCCCAGCAAGGCTGGGCAGTGGTGGCGCACGCCTTGAATCCCAGCCCTTGGGAGGCAGAGGCAGACGGATTTCTGAGTTCGAGGCCAGCCTGGTCTACAGAGTGAGTTCCAGGACAGCCAGGGCTACACAGAGAAACTCTGTCTCAAAAAAAAAAAAAAAAAAAAAAAAAAAAAAAAAAAAAAACCAGAAAAACAAAACAAAACAAAAAACCCAGCAAGGCTGTAGAAACGGCTCAGTAGTTAGGAGCATGGGGCCTGTTTGGTGTACAGCACCCACATCCACCGTTAACTCTAGTTCCAGGAGAGCTGACGCCCTCTTCTGACCTCTAAGGGCACAAGGCACACATATGTTACACATACATACATGCAGGCAAAAAACTCATCCACATTAAACAAATAAATCCTAAACAAAACAAAAACCATAGGGACTGAAGAGACAGTTCGCTAAGAGCACTCCTGCTCTTGCAGAAGACCTGGATTTGGTTCCTAGCACCCACACGATGGCGCACAACTGTCTGTAGCTTCAATTCCTGGGGGTGGGGGAGCAGGCCTTTAATCCCAGCACTCAGGAGGCAGAGGCAGGCAGATCTTGTGACTTCAAGGCTCATAGAGACTTTGGTTTCTATAGAGACTGGTCTACATAGAGACTTGGAGGTCAGCCAAGCATACATAGAGACTCTGTCTCAAATAATACACAAATAACTAAATACAAAGTAGGAGCTCGTGACATGGTTCAGTGAATACAGTCACTTGCTGCCAAGCCTGATTGATTACCTGAGTTCAATCCCAAGAATCCATGTCTATATGGGTGAAGAGAAGGACCAACTCCTACAAGTTGTCCTCTGACCTCCACATGCCCATTATGGCACATGTGCAGGGGGACGCCTACCCACACCCCTCCCCCCCACATATACATACACACACATTCATACACACAAGTCCATTAAAAAAAAACAATTAGAAAAGTAAAGCAAGATGAGTGACTGGCTTACCCTGACAGTCCCTGATTAAGAAGGCAGAGGCTAGAGGACCAAAGAGTTCAAGGTCATCCATGGTCATGGATGGAAAGTTAGATGCCAGTCCAAGCTATAAGACCCACAACCAAAGAAAGAGGGTATGGTTCCAAGTACTTATAATTGCAAACTTTGGGAGGCAGAGGCAGGAGGATGGCCACAGTTCCCAAGCCAGTTTAGGTTATAGCATGGGGCTTCCTCCCGAGACCCTGTCTCAACCAATAAAAAGGAACACTTGCCTGGCCTTGCTTTGGATCCCCAGCACCACAAACGTAAAGCACAAAAGGGTTTCAGTTTTGGGTTTTTTTTTTTTTTCCTTATCTAGATTCTCAAGGCTCCTGGAGCAGATGTTAATTTGAACGAGACACCTTTGCCTACAGGGTTACACACTGTCTCTTTTCTGGCATGAAGCATTTGAAAAATTAATAGTTTTATTAGTTAGTTGGGAATTTTAGCGGGAGAGATGGCTTGGCACTGGCAGCTCTTCCAGAGCTACTAAGTTCAAATCCCAGCAACCACATGGCGGCTCACAATCCTCTGTAATGGGATCCAATGCTCTCTTCTGGCATGCAGGCATACATATAGATAGAGCACTCATATACATTAAATAAATAAATAAATAAATAAATAAATGATGAGGAGGATCTAATACAAAGTTTCACCTCACCCTCTCCTTTTTTTTTTTTTTAAGGTACTATTTCTAAGTAAACACCTTGGCCCTCTAGCTCTTACAGTCTTTCCAGCACCCCACTGCCCCTGCCCCGGCCTTTAGGTGAAGGGATGTGTTTCAGACCCATACGTTGGGGCTGGGCACTCCAAGGTCAGTTCTCTGGGTTTTGACCAGTTGTGGCTTTCTGTACTGATGTTCATCTGCTGCTGCCGCTGCTGCTAAAGCACTCTTCGACCAGCGAGAGCTACATGTCTACAGGGCTACGAGGTGAGGGCTTAGAATGCAGTTAGGAGCGTGCAGTAGAAGGTTGTCCAGCCAGTCTCTGAGATCGATCAGGGTAGAGCTGGCACATAAGGAGCGTGACTCACTATATACACTCGCTGCTGCTATTATTTTTTATTGGAACTCCTGGTCGGGAGCTTGGAGCCCAAGCACCTGGGAAGCGGTAAGAGCAGAGTAGGCCAGTGTATTTATTTTCCTTGCTGTTCTTGTTTCCACAGGCAATGTTTTAGTCTGGGGGGTTGCCTCAGACCTGCCCTCCCCCAAAGGGTCCTTGCTTAACGAGAATCTCTCCTGCTCGTCCACGAGTTCAGTTGTGCCTCAGCGAACCAATGGCCGCATCTCCACAAAGGAACTCAACAGCTCATCAATGAACAAGACATCCACCTCTAAGTCCCAGGGACAGATGACATCAGCTACTCTTCCAACGTCACCTCAAAGCCGTAGTGAAACAGGACCCAAGGAGCAGACGGCCTCAATAGTCACCAACAGTAGGTCACTGTTAGATCCCACAGTGACCTCTACAGCAAAGGAGCCAGTAAGGTCATCCAAAACCACTTCAGCCGAGACCTCACAACCAAATCAGACTCCACCCTCATCAACACCAGACAAAGTCATTGACACAAAGAAACCTTTACTCACGACGATCATGTCAGCCGGGGATACCTTGTCACCAGCCACAGCTAACCTGAGGACCACTGTGCTTAGCACAGCCACATCTGAGACTCAGGAAACGGATGCTACAACTGTACCCCCAACCCCAGCGACAAGCCCCACAATGTCAAGTAAGCCACCCCACACTCACAG
>JADRCD010197646.1:0-22245 GCA_019843815.1 Montemys delectorum | reverse complement strand
AGCTAATTTTGTTTCTGATCGGGAAGGTATTGGGAAGTTCACCTCACAAGAGTGGCTTAGAAAAGCTTGCATGATCTAGAACCCCTTTAAAGGTCACAAGAATGTTCTTGAATTTTACTTAGAAATACTACTTTAATAGTTTTCCAGACACTCAGCAACTTTTATACCTGTCAAATCCACTTGGAGGGGTCTAGTGATTTCCCCTTGGACGGTCCGAGGTTTACCCGCTAACTTGTTTGCACCCTGCAGACTGCTAGCCTCAGTGTACCCTCCTGTCAGTTCTGATGACTGTGCTTACCCTGTAGCACTTACTGCTGGCGCCGTCTGACGTGGCAGGCTGGGGCATCTTTATCAAAGATCCTGTACAGAAGAATGAATTCATCTCAGAATACTGTGGGGAGGTAAGGCATACTCATGGATACCAGTGGACTTGTGTATAGGAGCAGGTTGCATTGTTTTAGATAGATTTCATTGAAAAAGACCAAGTTTAGAATAGATTAATACTAAATGCCCTTTAACCTGGACTTATTTGTATTTAAAGTTTTGGTTTACATAGTAACTACCTAGAATGCTTTATTTTTAGTCATGTTTGTTGGCTTTTATTACCTGGAGAACAAGGGGTTCAGGAACAAGAGTTTTGCTGTGTATATTGGGTCTTACTTACTTGGCAGTCGAGCTGATGGGGACCCTAAGACAATAGCTTTATTAGCTTGGCCATTTTAGTTGTAGGGCTAGGAAAAAAGCCAAAACAAAGGTTTAGAAAGTCACAGTTTGCATTTTTTACTCAGCAGAAAGACAATGTTGTCATTTTCTCTAGGCATATTGCTTAGGACATAGAAATCTCTCTGATTTGGAGTTCTTAGAAGTGTTATTTGGACTCTGTGTCAGTTCAGTGGGTGAAGGCACCTGCTGCAGAGTTGATGACCTGGGTTTATTCCCAGGACCCACATGGTGGAAGGAGAGTAATGCCTCCCACAAGGTGTCCTTTGGCCTTCACACATACTGGGGCATAAGTGCACAAACACTTCCCCCCATAAATTCTTTACTGTGTATGCTGAATAGAGAAGAAAATTTAGCTACTCCTTGATACCCTCAAGAGAGACCAAACTTCTCTTAATTGGCTCTTTTGTGTTCTAACATTCTTGACTATTTACTCCAACACAACCTCCTCTTATGTCTTCCTTGTAGATTATTTCTCAGGATGAAGCAGACAGAAGAGGGAAAGTGTATGACAAATACATGTGCAGCTTTCTGTTCAACTTGAACAATGGTATGTTCTGAGCTGAAACATAAGGTTTTCAAATTAGAGGTCAGCAAGATTCCAGGACTGAGGGCATCTGTCCGCAGGAACAGCTCCTGGTATTTATCAGCAGGCCTAGCTTCAGGGGTGTGTTGCTCACTGGTAAGGAGAGGGGAAGTCCCCAGTGAGCAGAAAGGTTATGTACAGGAAACAATCTGGAGTCCCAGCCACCTGCAGATGGGCCTGCCTCATGCTCTGGCTATGAGGGGACATTGTCTCCCACTACTTGGCGATGGCTTGCCTCATGTCCCCTGGAACTTGTGGGCCCGAGTTACATCTCTTCAGCGTATGACCTGAGAGGATGAGCGTTTTGAAAGCGTCTTGTGGCCTAAGGATGTTGCCCATATATTGTGAGAAGGAAAGCAGCAGCAGCAGCAGCCTGTGTCTATGGAGGACCTGTGAAAATGAGTGTGCTCAACACACATCCAGACAAACTTTCAGCTGGACCAAACAGAACTTTTTTTTTAATAAAAATGTTCCATAGAAATATTGTAACCTGAAATGTCAGTATGCCTACTTCTTGATGGAGAAATTTGACTAGATTACATCTTTTAAGCCATTTTGCTCAGCAGTATATAATTGAGAAATTATTGCATTTGAGAGCCCTATTTAACAAGCAAGGATTCACTTTAATCTAGAAGAGCATTTTCTTCCAAATGATATATATTTTTTTATATTGGAACAAGTTGAATGTTTTATTTGCTTTTAAAGTCAAATCTTGAGGAATTATATTTCTAAAATCATAATATCCTTGGTCTATGACTGAAAATAAGTCACTGGATTGTCTATATTTGTTTTTCTCTTTAGATTTTGTGGTGGATGCAACCCGCAAGGGCAACAAAATTCGTTTTGCTAATCATTCAGTAAATCCAAACTGCTATGCAAAAGGTAAGCTTTTAAGTTGGAAGATTGATGCAACAGTTCCCCATTTCCAGCAAACTTCAGTGCCTCTGGAGTACTTGTCATGTGCACAGTTCCCTCTGATGGCCTGTTTCCTGCTCACCGCCCCCATGCTTCTCTTTGCAGTCATGATGGTCAATGGCGACCACAGAATAGGCATCTTCGCTAAGAGGGCTATCCAGACTGGCGAAGAGCTGTTTTTTGATTACAGGTTGGTAAAATACACTGTTAGTATTATCTAAGGGCTTTCCCTTCTTATACTATGAGGCTGGGGTCAAAGGCTGTTTTTAAGTTCTTTGACAGATCTCCCATCATTGGAGGGAGCGTTCTTTTAACTGGCCAGTCACTAGAGAGTTACATGTTTCCTCAGTGTAGTTCTCATGTATTAATTATACAATGTTTATTTGAAAACAAAAATAACAAAACCCATGCAGAAAGCTGCATCTAGCACCCTGTTGATATAACTGACAGAAACCCTGGGGCTTACTCTATGCCTATGGCACACATTATACATCTGTACCTTCTCATTGGTGCAGCATGTATATCTTTATTGGTAGCACATTTACATCTTCATTGTTTTAATTGTGGTCACTCTGTGGTCACTGGATTCTTTCTGAGGAAGCTACTCATAACCATTGACAGTGTAGAACTCCACGGGCAGGATCAGGCTGGCAGTGTTATTCCATAGAGCCAGGTGGCTCTCTGGAATCAGTCATTTAAATGCGATCCGGTAAAGAGTTACTAGTTAAAGGATTCTTGTGGTTTAATAGCCATTCCACCCAGAAACCTAAGTTGTTGAAATGGGGGGGGGGGGGCGCTATGTGTCACCAGTTTTAGCTGCATAGCTGCGGAGAATAGGGTCCTCCTAGGGACGTCACTACAAGCAGCTTAATCTCATGCTTGCTCTAAATGGGTCAGGCTGCAAGCAGAGCTGTCCAGCTTCTTTAGTAGTGGGACCCTCGAGCCTGTCTTGGCATCTACTTTCTTAATTAGCACTGTCATTGGGGGGCTTGCTCTTTGGCATTATTCTTTACAAATCATGGTTTTGTTTTCTTAGCATTAGACGCAGACATCACAGTGTGGCGTTGCCTTTCAGAGCAGAGTGCTGCAGGGGCACAGGGAGGGTTGGGCAGGTTGAGGAATGCTTCTAGCACAGGCAACTCCTAACTAGCAAGTGACCAGTGACAGATGCATGCCTCCCCTTCATGTATGCAGTTGTGTAAAGCTGGTTGGGGGTGTGTGTTAGAGACATAATTTACTATATCAGCAGGCTTTCCTGATGTTGGACAGGTCTTTATTTCTTGTTCTTGTTGTTTCAGATACAGCCAGGCTGATGCCCTGAAGTATGTGGGCATTGAACGAGAAATGGAAATCCCTTGACATCTACTACCTCTTCCCCTCCTCTCTGAAACAGCTGCCTTAGCTTCAGGAACCTTGAGTACTGTGGGCAATTTAGAAAAAGGAAATGCAGTTTGAAATTCTGAATTTGCAAAGTACTGTAACAGTAATTTATAGTAATGAGTTTTAAAATCAACTTTTTATTGCCTTCTCACCAGCTGCAAAGTGTTTTGTACCAGTCAATTTTTGCAATAATGCAGTATGGTACATTTTTCAAATTTGAATAAAGAATACTTGAACTTGTTGAGTCACTTGTCATAGACCATCACCAACTGATTCTAGAAAGATTATATCCAATGGTAAAACACAACTTAGCTTTGTTTTTCCAGCTGTCTATGAATATTTAATAACTAATAAACATCCTAGCATACGTGTTTGCCTAAATCCAGTGTTAGTATTGGCTGTTAGTCTTTAGAAGACATTAGTCAACAATACTGGCACAGGTTCTGGGCAACCAGCAAGGAGAGTCAGTCAGTAGGAGACGATGGGACACATTCCAGCCATCTTGTACCCTGGGGAAAGCTGTTGAACCTTCCAATCTGCTGTCCATATATAAAAATTATAGGTTGGACTAGGTTATTTCTAAGAGCCTACATAGCTTCGATTCTATAGTTTAGACAGGGTTACAGGGGCTGGTAGGCAGACAAATATGATTTATCCCAGTACTTGGAGAGCTAAAGCAAAAAGGTTGTAAGTTGTGTGAGAGACCCAAACCCAGCCTGGGATATCTAGTGAGACTTTTCAGAAAAAGAGAAAACATAAGCTATTTATAGGAGTCAGTTTTCTCCTTCCACACTGGGTCTCTGGGCTCAAAACAGGTCACCAGGCCTGACAGCAGTTCTAGTTAGATCCAGTCAGCTTGAAGCCTGTGTACAGTAGAGGATGGCACAAAGCCCGATACACAGGTAAACTGGTCCATACCGCCTCTTCCAGACTAACCACTGGAAAAGCACCATGTCGTTGCTTGCCATATTGAAGGTATTTTATAGCTTGTATTAAAAAGTAGTTCTTTACCTAGAAGCACTGTTTTTCAGTATTGAAAACTCACCTTCCCTCTAACCCTGCTGGAAGTTCTGCCTTTGTGGGCAGGGTTTGGCCTCTCGTTGCTATGGATACTAACACATTAGTGATTAAAGTTTGTTGGCAGGTCATCAGAACAGTCTGGTTGTGAACATTTTGAAAGAACTTAAGCATTCTGTTAATTCTGACTGGAATATTTATTTTTATACTTCACCCTGTTATAAATGATTCCAGTGAGGGCCATATATAGATCTATGCGGGTCGGTATTAGAAATACTCCCGTGCTCACCTGGTTAGACCAAGGTCTTGCTAGGTCTGCCTACATGAACTGTAAAGGTATTTGGCTTGGTTTACTTTTTTGTTTTGTTTTAACCTCAAATCTATGTTTCTAAAAGAAAAATTAGAGGTGTTCAGTAAGGAATAAACACTGCTGGTTCAGTAGACACTCTTATTCCTTCTTGGAAGCAGATCTCAAGTTCCCACAAAGGCAGTAACGTGCTACGTACGCTGTGGTCTCAGGCTAAGAGTAAGCCATTTCCAGACACAGACACAGACAGACATTGCCTTTTTATTCTCTAGTCTAAATATTTTTCATTTTCACACACATACTCTTTGCATACTGATCACCTCACACTGACTCCTAGTCCCATGACTCTTACACATTCATGCCTATCCCTTCACCTTTCTGACCCACCATGATTAAGCAGGGCCATCTGTGTTACCACTGAGTTTGGAGCCATCCTTCTGAACTCAGTGGGTTCAGAAATGGGTTACATGACTACAGACTGGCTCCCCATTCTCGAATCTATACCTAGCCAACAGTTGAGATGTAAAGGGCAGCCCTAACGACCCTCTTTTCTCTCCCACGGCACTGAGATTGTAGGTGCAAGGGAGGACACATTTTACCTTGTTGTGGTTGTGTGTGCTCTTAACCACTGAGTCATGTCTTCAGACTAAACATTGATTTAAAGGAGGCAAGCCAACGGTTAGAGTGAAAGGTAAGTTTCTGTTGCCCTAATAGTTGCCAGCCTTGCCCCCATATTTGGTCCTTTTTCTTTTCACTCCAGGACTTGGGGAAGCATTAACAAGAGCAATGAGGGGTAGACTAGTGAAGAATCATCTCTTTAGGAATGGGCAGACCCTCTGAATCTAGGTTCTGTGCTTCATTTGCTTTTTTTTTTTAAAGTTTTAGTTGCCAAGGCAGTGTCAACTCATGGGGGGGGGGGGGTAAATACTTTGGCATACTTGTGTGTAACCTAGATTTTATCCAAAGTAGTTTTACAGTCATCCTGTCACCATGGAGTAACTATATTAGTATGCAGTAGAAATTTTGGTTTTTAAATGTATAAACTGACATGACCACTCTATGCTATGGTTTTTATTATAAACAGCCAGAGGCATCTGGAAGAGGCCAGTGCAGAGAGAGGAAGTAGATTGAACATCTAGCTAGGGCTAGAATAGCAGAGGAAAGAGAATGGAGAAAACATTGTTGAGAAAAGCATTTGCAGAATGAGGAAGGGGGTGGGGACACAGTAAGAACAACAGGGTTATAAGGAGAATGAGGTGGAGAGAGTTTAGGGTAGAGGAGGTGGTGAACGGGGCTAATGATTAGCATGGACTCTGTAATGTGTAGTAGGTCCTTGTGATACTGAGGGAGCCTGGAGGCCAGCATGAGCTCTCACGTCTCTTCCACCATAAGGGACATGACTCATTTTTGTTGGGGGACCAGCTTCACAAGTTCTGAGGAATGCTGATTTTTATCTAACTACCAGAAACCCACCTATAGACAACATTGAGCTCATTTCGAGATATTTAGGCTGCCATTTGGGGTGTCCTTTAGACAGACCTTCCAGGTTTTTTTTGTTTTGTTTTGTTTTTCCATTTGAGACAAGGTCTTCCATATATCCTAGGCTGGCCTAGAACTTGAGATATATATATATATACACACACACACACACACACACACACACACACACACACACCAGGATAGCCTTGAATTCAGAGATCTGCCTGCCTAGCCCCCTTCCCCATCAAAAGAAGATAAATGTATGTTACTTCTCTCTTGCTGTGATAAACCACAAGCAAAAGTTGATTTACAGAACAAAGAGCTTATTTGGGTTCTAGAAGGGTCGGAATCCATGATGGCAGGGAAGGATGGCAGGAGAGCAGGAAGCTGAGTGAACACATACCAACACTGTTCACTTACTAGCAATCTAAAACATTAGCCCCTACCCTAGCTGAGTCTGCAGTCTAGATCCTGTGTTCTTACCTAAAAGCACATTTGATCCTGGAGCATTCGAAGAGATCCCAGCCAAACTTCCTTGTCCTCTTCCTTATTCTTCATGGACTTAAGGCAAAATCTTAAAGTGGGTCCATGGTGCTCTTCTTTTCCTTTTTTTTTTTTTTTTTTTTTTTTTAAGCAGCATGGTTGTTTCAGATATAAACATGAACAAATGAACTGTTAGGACAAGCAAGCTGTGAGCATCATTCACAGTTTGCAAATAGGGGAGTTTTCAAATCTTGTCTGGAGTTTTAGAGTCCTTTAGGGTGGAGGGAACACATAAGATGGCTGATTTACTTGACATTTACTTGGCCTATATACTCAGAGTCTAATAAGACTGAAAAATAGACATACTAAGAGAAATGGAGGAGTGGGGTAGGATGAAGCATGCTTATAATCCCAGCACTGGGGAGGCAGAGTTTGAAGCCAGCCTGGGCTGGCCAATTAGACACATTTCTATCTCAAAGCAAAGGACTAACAAATGTGCAAGCCTGAGATTGGTAAGTACAACTGTGTCCCCTACCCCCAAGATAAAGCATGGGAACTTAAGTGCATTCAGTGCCAGGCTCTTCAGAATTTCACTTGCTTAGACTTTAGCATAGGGATAGCTTGTTACAGGCAGCTAAGTAAGCTAAGGTGAGAACCCTGAGGGCATCCTTAGGAGAATGAGTGGAGTGACAGTGCTAAGACTGAAGATTCCCATCACCTCTGCATTCCTCTTGCCCTTTAGCCAGGAAATGGAGATTGAGAGCAAAGGTCGATGCAGTGCTTTGTGGCAGAGTCCCTGTAGGTCTGAGGATGCCCCTGGGCTGGAGTGGATCTGAGGAAGATGAGAGCCTTCAACCCCTGGCCTGGGCCCTCCTCAAGGGGACATCCTGGGGGTGAATGTGGCAGCCTCCTTGGAAAAGCTTCACTAGGAGGGATCTGGAGTGAGAGATTCTAGAGAGCTCCATCCTCCCTGATGGTCAGGGAGGTTCCAATAATTCAGATGCTTTGGCCTCAAATGGCAGCCTGTTAGAGATTACCATAACCAGCTAGTAAGTAGCTGCCACTTCCTGTCACTAATGGACTTTGGACTATGGAGGTCATGAGCCCATGGTGGTTCGACTAACAGATTCATTCTGCTTACTAGCAGCAGTATAGACCAGCTTCTATACTTGTCTCAGTATTCACTTAGTCCCTGCAGTCGACGGTAGCAATCTGGAGTATGGCGCCTCTCAAACGCCACACTCATGGTACTGAAGAAGGTTCAGTACCCAAAAAGATTAAGGAAGGGCTTTAAAAATTAAGATCTTAATTTCCAATTCAAAAAATGCAGCCCTTTTGGATTCCAGGAAGACACTGGGAATATACACTTGCACAATCATTAAATCTTTTATTTACATATAGAAATTAGTAAAACTTAAAACAAAACCAAATGCAACTTGTACAGAAATCCTTTAATTTTCTTTATTTTCACACATTAAAAAAATGAAACACACTATACAAATGGTTTTCATAGCAGATTACACGTGGGTCCATTCAGACTCACTCTTAGGTGCTGCCTCAGATGACAGCTGTTAACCAGGGAGCCAATGTATTGATTTAAGTGCGGTAGCATGCAGCCTGAGCATGGAAGGGTCGGTTGGTTCCCCGTCTGTGAGTTAGGGTAAATGGCCTTGGCGTCTGTTTACAGACTAAAATGTGTCAGTCCTGAGCAGTCCTGCTGTAGCCTGAGACCAGCTGGTGGGAACTGTGGTCTCAGCTTTAAAAAGGAAGGTCCAAATGGCGGCAGGCTGGCTGCTATGAACTTGAGTTGTTTCCATTTTATTCACTGGAACTATCTGCTTGTGGGTCACGTAGACCCTGCTAGATGGGTTAAGCCAAGTAACTGTAGGTGTCCTTCTCACCATCGACTCGCTCCAAATATTCTTTTTCGATGAGAATATCAATGCATTTCTGGGCATTATTTTAGGAAGAAGAGGGAGTTAAAGGGGAAGAGAAATGCAAATAACCATCAGGAAAGAGGTCTGTCACCCTCACCACAGTTACCCTCCACTGAGCTCAGCAGGGAGCAAATTCAACACGTCTACTGTCCTGAATGCAGTCCTTCAGTAACACCTGTGGGTGACTGTGCACCACCCCTCACAAACAGACACACAACTGCTCTACACATTAAGGAGGCAAAGGCTCCAGCACACCTAGGCCACAATCTCCCTTTTTAACAAAGCCCAGCTGCCTCTGGGCAGGACCCTGTGCCGTCACGGGTTGGAAGCAGAAGATGGGTGAGTCAGAACTTGAACATACTAGCATGGTGCTAATAGCTCCTGACTACTGAGGACTCACCATACACTGCCATCCTTGGGGTCTCCAATGGCTGCGGCTTACCCAAGTAGTTTCAGAAAAGGAAAGGCCTGCTGAGTTATTTGCCATTAGAAACTAGGCAAATGAGATCATTAGTGCCCTAGATGCAGGGGAGTATGTCCCTGCATGGCAGCAGAAATGGACAAGTATATCCTCACTGCAGCCCAGAATGAGTCCCCTCATACTGCCAGCAAGTTCTCAGCAGCAGAGAGCACTCTCTGTACAGCACCTTCCACCAGGCAAAACCAGCCAAGGCTGCAGACAGCTCACTGCCATAGAAACATAGGATAGGGGGGAACATGTGACATCCTGGATGCCTGTGACTTACTCCTTCTCGGGACATCAATTATAAAGGTATATTTATTACATGTATGCCTCTTACATTTACTTCAGGAATGAAGTTAGCTGACTTTCCTTTGTTGAAGTTTCTTTATATGAGTAAGCCGGTTCCCATTTTCATGAAACAGCCATTAATCCTTTTGCTACAAGTTTCCCAACAGTGGACAGAGCTGCTGCTCTGTAATTCCTGTACCTTGATTACTGGGACCCGAGGCTTGAACCTTGAGGACAGCTGAGTGAGGACTTCACCAAGTAACTGCTGGTGTTTCAGGACCTTCCTCATTTTCATGATTCTTACGATGGCCGCCTATGCAATCAACAAGGAAAAACACACACTTAGAGCTTTAACAGCTGAGCATTTAAGCTCAAGGCAGTCTGTACCACGTCAGCTCTACTTCCATAGCAACAAGCACCCTACAGGTCGGAGGGTGCAAGCACTCAGCTCTATCCATGTTCAACCCTAACAGAACAAAGGGGCTGGAGACTGACAGCTCGGTGGTTTAAGAGTACTGAGCTCTTCCCAGCACCTATATGTACGAGTAGCTCACAACACTCTTGAATCTAGTTTCAGGAGATGCAGCATCCTTTCCTGGCCTCTGGGGACACCAGTCACGCACATGTGCCCTATATGTGCCTAAATATACACAAAACATGCATATGAACTAAACATAAATCTTAAATATTTTGGCCAACTATAAAGCACTAAAAAATAAAGAATAAAATGGATTTCTAAAGCCATAGAAGGTATCTCCCATATCCCCACTCCCGGTTTCTTTAATCTGCCATATATTCTCTGTTTCCTAATACTTAGGCAGAAAGATTAGACTACTTTTGTTTAGTACGTAAAATACTTCATCCCTCAGACTCCAATGTGTTGGCTTCAGGCACTGTCATCTTTGGCCATCACTGAACTGTGTCATTCTGGCAGCCCTTTCCCGTTAGAGCACATATGAGGCCAATACATGTCCCTAAATGTACAGTGCAGACACGGTTCAGTCACCTGAATCAGTAGTTTGCGGTCTTCCTCTATATTTTTGTGTGTGGTTTCTTGTTCCTGCTTCTGTTCAGTTTTCATTGGTACATTGATATTAACCCTCAATTTCTTACTGTCAAGACAACAGAGGAAACAGGTCATTGAAAAGTCTGCTTCCTGTCTTTCGACACTGCACGTTTTGCCTCCCTGGACTGGGCAGGTGGTTCACACCTATCTCTTCTACATCATTTCTCATCATTTCTACCAACCACCTGGGAACTGCCCCTCCACCAATGCTATGTAATTTTACCATGGAGGGGTGACTGAAGTGACATTTGACCCTCACTTTTATGAAGTGTAATAACACCAAAATAACTTGATATAAAGGTTTAAACATGCCATATGAGCCACTCAAGACTTATTTTCAAAATAAAAAGAAAATCAAACTCAGCATTAAAATCAGCACCGAGGACTGCAGCAGTCACCATGCCTGTGCAGAGCCCAGTTCCCCTGGCTTGGGCTGATCCTGAAGTATGCCCAGTGCCGGGGGAATAAGACCAGCAGCTATATATTAGATTTTTCTTACTTTTTATAACCAAGATATAACTTTATTAAGGTGTCTGGCTTCAGTTCCACCTCATCAACATTGGCATTTTCATCTTCTAAGACCTAGAAGAAAATAACTGTTACTAGGCACATCCCAGGGAAAAGTCTCTTCTGGCTCAACACAAAGTATACAAACATACCAGCAATTTCGACTTCAGTAAAATCTGTAGGACTTGTGCCAAAATGTCCTGCAATCAGAGAAAGATGATGAGCAAGGAGGAAGAATACTACTTTACAGTGCCTGTCCTAGAGACCCTGCTCACTGCCTCACAGGAATGGCTATCACCTCAAAGTACAACTACCCAGAGGAAATAACATGGCTTGTTCTTTATGGCCTGAAGCACCCACTACTCAAAGGCAGTAATGCAGTTTCCCACAAACACTGGACACAGTATTTGGCCTCCTCCTTCAATGAAACCTACAGGAAATGACTCACTTCTTCAATGTCTGAAGGTTCATAACTTGCCAGGCAAGTGTTCTAACTATAGCCCGGAACATGCCCATGAAGCAGTAGGAGCTTCGGCAGAACTGAAGCCACACTGCACGCGTGAACAAGCTGAGACTCGGTGGCGGCTGGCTTGTTGCCAGCTTGGCTTGAGTGACCTTGGTGCATCATGTGACCTCTTCTCTGTAGGATCAGCTGCTCTTGTGATTCCTAGCGCCATCAAGCCTCATGGGCCCTTAACTTCCTCACCTGCACTCTTAACCAAGGCCCCCATGCTGGTCTGAGACTTTGCAGGTAGGTCTGTCAGAGAAGTGGCAGCTATGAACTGGGCCCTGAAGGAGGGCAGCTAAAGAGCCATGTGGCATTGAGGAGAAGGCCACGTAGAGACTAGAGAGGCAGACCTGTCATCCCTTCCAACCATCCAGCAAAAAAATAAAAGTAGGTTTCATCAAAATAAAAAAATTCATGGACAACAGTGTACCTATCAGTAAGTACGCATGTCAACTAAAAAATAAAATGGGGGCCAGGACTGCAGCTTATTTGGTGGAGTACTTGCCTAACATGTCCAAGGCCCTGAATCCAATCTCCTGCACTGCACAGAAATGGGCATGGAGCATGCCAGTAATCTACTACAGAAGGGCAGTAAGTTAGTTCAAGGCCATTCTCTACCTACTTAGTGAATCTGAGGTCATCCTGGAGTACAGGAGACTGTTCCAACAACAGTAGAACAGAAAACCCCAACCAAACAAAAAATAAAGCGAATGAGAAAAAATTTTAAAATCATGTATCTGTTCCCCAGCACTCGCGTGAAAGCTTGGCCTTGTCTGGTTGGCCTTGTCTGGAGTGCTATGAGGTGAGTGAGTGAACCCAAGTCTGACTGGCTATGCAGCCTCGCTGAATGGTAAGCTCCAGATTCACTGACAGGTGCTGCCTCAAAGAATAGAATGTGCACCACAGTGACATCTACTTCTAGTCCCCAACACACATGCATACAAATACATATATCTACACATAGACACACACGATAATGAATACGATACTGACACCTGTTAAGCCTTGCAGACAGAATATAGTTAGGTGAAATAAGGCAGGTAGAGAAGGACACATATAGCTTTATTCCACTTTTATGTCATGTCCAGTGTAGGAAAGTCAACAGAGACTAATGGGCATCAGGGGCACTGGGCAAAGTGGGAAGGTAGAGTTGTCACTGCGAATGGTTATGAGTCTACTCTCAAGGGGTGGCAATGTTCTAGAACTGGATAGTAGCGGGGGTTATATAAAACTGTTTAATGACTAAATAAACACTTTCAGTAATCAGCTTTATGTTATGTGAAATTTTGTGCTATTCAAAGGATACTGCAGAAGAACATGATTGATGGGAAGATTAGTAAAAAAAAAAAAATCAAATTTTAATCTCTGAAAATCTAGCTGAAAAGAAAGTAAGAGCTGGTTAAGTGAGAGAGCCTGGTGTGGTATAAACTGTACTCGAGCAGCTGGGGGCTGGAGGAGGACCAAACAGTTTCAGACCTACAGAATGTGACCTTTTCTTAAAAAAGAACTGGTTAAATGAATGAAAGGAATTCAGACATGCACGTGAGCACGCACGCACACACACACACACACACACACACACACACACACACACACACACACGACTGACTGACTGGGTTTAAAACAGAGCATTTCCAGAGACAGTGGTGGTGGCACACACCATTAAGCCTAGCACATGGGAGGTAGAGTCAGGTACATCTCTGTGAGTTTATGGCCAGTGTGGTTTACAAAGACAGTATGAAACAGTAGAAATACCATTTTAATTTGAGTGCTGTCAGTCAACTGCTGCACAGTATAGGCATCTTCTGTGTTGTACTGAAGCAGGATTGCCATCTGGAATGTGGACGCCTTCACAGCCCAGAGAAAAGAAAGGAGGAAATGTCAAAACACGGGAAAGGTCTTACAGGTACAACCTGCTTTCACAGAAAGCATTCTTCAAATGCAAAAAACAGAGAATACAAAGTGTCACAAGGCCAGGGGAATGGAAATTTTCCTTAAAGACTCCTTTCAAACACTGAAAGGACTTTCAGTTTTCTCCTGCAATGTGTCCTCTATGTAAGCATATGAGCATATCTACACTTGGATAAATATACACCAGGTGTAGAGACATTAATTATGAGTTTAATTTTTATGCACAGTAGAACAAAAAGTTATTTTGGGGGGTACATACCATGGATATATTATGTGTGTGTTCGAGTTGCCAGAGACCTCCACACCAGGTATAATGGTTACTTAATTAACTTATCAATGTGCAAGTACAAAGGTTAACTAATGAGTAGTTTGAATCACACACTTTAAAGTTTAATGCTGAAAGAAATTACCATCACCAGCTCACTACTGAGACCTTTTCAAGGTATGAGGTAAGTTTAGTTGTGAAACACACTGAGTACAGAAGTGAGAGTAGAAGGAACCTAGCCTTTAAGCCACAGTGCACTGTCAGTTAACCGGACCCCAGCTTTCGTACAAATGGAGTCAGCCCACAGCTGTCATTATCAGGCACTGCACACTGCTGGATGCGCTAGGGAGTCTAATCACTGTTAGGCTGCAGAGAGCTCTGACTGCAACTAGAGAGTGAAATGTCAGCTTTTAAATTTGTCACCCAAGCATGTCAGGCAAGGGCACTCTACAAACCTACCAAAGACCACTTCTGTGGTGTAAGCAGACACTCCAACTCAGTGGAGGAGAAAACTGAGGCTTTGAGTAAGGAACGGCCGTGCACCTATACCAGAGAATAGGACTTCAGCTCACCTGCCTATGACAAGCATGCTCTACTCCCTACATGGCTTTGTCAGAAGATGAAGTGCATCCCACTGCATGAGCTACCTAACTGGATTTCTCTAAGTTGTCTTACCGTCCATTAGTACTTAAGTATTTTACCGCAAACAGGAAGACGGCCTTACCTGCAGAGTGTACCTGTTTTTGAAGCAGTTAGTGACTAGCTCCCCTTTGGACAGTTGATACAACCATGTCAGTTTTCTGCCACTGTGGCGGCTGGCGTAGAAAGCTGTGAATCGCTGATAACTGCGCTCCAACTAGATGAAACAACAGCACTATGTGGCATCCATAGCTCGACAGTCTACAGTCACCATTTCTTTAAAAAAAAAAAATGCCCCTACCCCACGTTCTGAGAACAAAGTCAGTGCTTACAGAGAAGTGAACTACAAATGCCGGGGACTGTCTTGTGAGCACTGTAAGACTGCAGAGTGTGGAACCAAAGCAGGTTTCTACTTCATGCCTAGTAAGTGCATCAAGAGTTCACCATACAACCAGTGAGACTCCATTTGTTAGGGGTAAATCAGCACTGTTTGCTGCAAGAGACTTGACCAGCCTTTTGCTATTCAACATAGGCCCATTTCACATTCCCCACAAACACTGCACTGACTGCTTACACAGCACTGCAGTCAGCACACTAAGGCCAGGCAGCCCTTTTCCCTCTTGCCAGCTCAAAGAAACCAGGGAACAAAACCACGCTTACCTCCGACGGCAAGGCGAACGTGCAAGATTGCTGAAAGGGCCACGACCCAGAGCTCAGGACCTGAATACTGAAGTCCACTGGGGGGGAGAACACATTTAATTACTCTACAGACTTTAAAATTCACACACACACACACACACACGCACACACACGCACACACACGCGCACACACAAAACACATACACAGTCAAAACATTTAAAAATTCATGACAAATCAAGTAGGCTACACACACATAGTGAGATGTCCTATATCAAAACTTCAAACCAAAGGTTGAAGAACCAGCAAGTGTTTTCCTCCAGGGCAATGGTTTTCCACTTTCCTGTCAATACAGAGTTCCTAAGCTAATCTGCCTTAGTCGATTTCATTTTTCCCCCTTCTGGATATGAAGTTCAGCATACACAAGCAATGTATGGTGACTAGGAATGATTTAACCCAAATACAAGAAAACGGAAAGCTCGACAATAATCCACCCCCTCCACTACAACTGTGTCCGTGACGACTGTCAAAACAGACAGCAGAGACTTGTGGGACCTGGGAGTAGGGCACTTTCATGCACAGATGACATAGATGTTCACTAGCAATGCAAGCTTAATGATGACAGCAGTTTTGATTTGGGAAGAATACAATTCTCCAACTTTCACCAAAAACAAGTGAAAGAGAAGAAAACAATCATAAATGTATCCAAACTAAGGTTCAGAAGACAAAACAAGCCCACGGATCAGCACATGACTGGTCCCAGCAAACGCTGCCATCATACCATCTGGGAGTTAGGAGGAGGAGGAGAGCACATGGAAGGAAACACCTGCTTCTTAGTCTTTGAAACTGACCCCATTTACCACCCCCCCACTCCGTATTCTGTCACTTCTCTCATCTGCTACCAAGAGCCCAAACAGCCCTCCTATGAGCACTCAGTACTCACAGTCCAGTGGTTCTGAATTCGTCAGGTGCTTTTTGAACTGTTCATTCAGATCTTTGCTTACACCAATGTCTTGAAACATTCGCTGAAGTTTGGAAGTGTACTCAAAACCACAAGCTTGCTGAAATAAACCCAGGCAACTGTCTCATTAATTTGCATAAACATGAATGTACACAATGCATATAAGAGATTTTTAGAGAAATCACAATACAATATATCTTTGTCTTTAGTTCTATAAAGCTACTACTACTACTAACATTTAGTCATATTATGTTATAAAAAGACCATTAAAAGTTGGACAATTGGGTCTTCGATATGCAGTAACATATTGCAGCATTTAAACCTGCAATTTAAAGATGTTCTAGCACTGCAAGAGATTATAACTAGGAAATAATTTAGAAACAGGTGGAGTGATGCACATCTGAAAGTGCCGTACTCAGGAGGCAGAGGCTAGCCTGGGCTAGCCTGGGCTGGCAATGACCCTCAAAATACATCCTTCCATAGCCCAAATAATCTGCTTGTCCCTTATTCTACCACTGAACTGTCTTTTCTAGAATGTGCCTGCTGAAGTTTACATCTCTGGTGTGGAAGTGTTTGAAGATGGACCCTTGTGAGTTCAGACTTCTAAGTCCCCAGAACGGAGAGTTCATTTCTGTGCCTAAGTTTCCTGGCCCATGGTATTTTGTTTTGGCAGTTTAGGCTAAGAAAACCACTAAGCATTCACACAGAGCCAACAAAGGCTGGGTGTGGGGGAGCCAGGAGGATGTGGAAAAGGTGAGAAGAGCCTGGCCAAGGAAGGGCTACACGGAACAAAAGGACCCAAAACAGTGGCAGAGGAAGGGAGGACGGGAGGCCTGGCTGAGAAGCAGGGCTCGCACTGCACAAACCATGTCAGTAAAGCCCGAGGAATTGGAATTCTCCAGGAAAAGAAGAGTACCTTTAACTTGGAGATCATGCTTGCTTCAGCATCGTCACTTGCACTGTTTTGATGCACCAGTCTCTTGGCAAGCATCTTTGCATAGAACTTCTGAAATACATCTTTGTCCTCGATGTACTTGAAGACCACCATCTGGCAAAGCCAGGGAAAACACACCTTAGTGAAGCTAACTCACAAGCTGATTGTCTCTAGGAGCTTGGTTTTGGGTGGGTCTAAAGTTCAAAACCTGGCACAAACTCATCCTGAAATGTTCACAATAAATACCGCCACCCATTCCTTAATCCCAGTTGATTGGACTTGACTTAGTAGCAAGAAGCAAAGTACTAAGGCTGGAGAAATGGCTCAGTGGATTATGGGACTTGCTGTTCTTGCAGAGGATCTGAGTTCCATTCCTAGCACATGGTGACTCACAACCATCTGTTTACTCCATTTCCAGGAGATAGAACACCCTTCTGACTTCCTCAGGCACAAGTATACATGTAGTACATAGACATACATATATGCAGGCAAAACACTCATATCACACAATAAAATAAATCAATCTTTGAAAACTTAAAACAAAAAAGGAGCAAAGTATCAACATTAGAAGTAAAATTTAGGAGTAAAACCATAAATTCAAAATCAAAATACTTATGACCTTGCACATTTCAGGCCCAACATAAAAACAGCCTTACAAAGGGCAATGGGTGTGGCCATGAAACACCTTACCACTTGATTGAGGGTGTCTTCTAGTTCTGCCTCTTCTGGGTTCTTGGAACTGAAATTTAAAAGGGCAATGTGTTTACAAACAAGCAAGCAGATGGGCATACATACCACTCTGCCAAACTAGCAGGACTACATGTGGCTTCAAGTATTAAATAATGAGTTCTCAGGTCAGCTGGAGAGCTAGGGGGGTCATTTTCCTTTCCTAAGGCAATCTGAAAGTTTTACATTGTACCCCATCATGGAAGAGATTACAATATAGTCACTACAATATCTAAGATGAAAACTGACAGACGTTACTAATAGTATTGTAAAGTTTTCCTTTAAGACAACCCATTTAAATATCAGTAAATGAGCTTCGTTTTTACAGTTGCTCCCTACAATCCAAGGTGGCAAGTGACCTTACCCAATGTTTCCCCACCACATACAAAGCAGGTAACACAATTCTCCCGATAGTGAGCTGTTTGTTTTGCTACACAGCTATGACCACAGTCTGAGGATGCTGCATGGTCTATATTTTGTACAATTATTTTCCAGTTCACTGATGATGACTTGTTAACTTAAAAAAAAAAAAGAAAAGGTTTTATGTGTATGTGTGTGTGTACCTGCTTGTTTCTACGAGCACCATGTACACACAGGAACCTATGGAGGCCAATAGAAGGCATTAGATTCTCTGGAACTGGAATTACAAATGTTTGTAAGCTGCCCAACATGGATACTAGAAAGTAAACCTAGGCCCTCTGCAGGAACAGCAAGTGTCCTTAACAGCTGATCCATCGCTCTGGCCTTGACAGTTAAACTGTCAGTGTTCACACTGGCATTTGTGGGTATTCTCTTAGTCTTAGAGAGCTTTTTAAAATATATTGACACCAGAAGCAGTAAAATTTGGAGGCCTGTGTCCCCTTCACAACATTTGGTGATATGGTTTGTGGGACACTGAGGCAAACCTTGAATTTTTCAGGAAGGGAGAGAAGGTAAGGGAGTATAACCAAGGAGAAGACATGCCTGATCACACTGCTTCTAGCTCTGAATACAGCTAAGATTAGGAAAAATGTCAGGTGAGCTATACGGTGACTGGAAAATGAAGTGTACGTAGCACCAACAAATGACCAAATAAAAACAAAACTTTAAAACATTCACATGGCTGAATATGGTGGTGTGCTCTACATAGCCAGTACGTGGAAGGCTGTGGGTAGGAGGACTGCTGGGAGTTTTGAGGCTAGCCTGAGCTACACAACAGCTCTGTCAAAAGCAAAGTTTGTAGACCAATAGATAATCTATATTGTAGTATTCAGTCTTCTACTACTGTTCAGAAAGCCAGTGGAAGTTGATGCAGGTTTCAACAATGTAGTCCAATACAAGTAAATGTAATACAAATATTGATCCATTGTATTAAACTTTAGTTTAAATAGGAGCACTAGGAAAATATAATGCCAAATCAGTACCTTTTCTTCAACAAGGAGTCACAGTACCGAGCAAGTAGCTCGGGGGATTTGCTGGACGACTGGGCCATTTTGGTAACCGCATTGTTGTTTATGAAGCGACCACAAGCCTGTGTACATAAAAGACAGTTAGAAAAAAGGGATCTTATACATAGACACTGAACAGGCAGCAGCACAGTGACACACCCACCTTATCGAGTGCGGCCACAAAGCCAGCGTCATTGTTGAACGCTGACATCACCAGGGCATTGTACTTCTTATGAACGTCCAGCACTGTCTGCACATACATCTTGGGGTCCTTAGGTAGAGGGAAGCCAAAACAAACAATTAAACACACATTTTACGCTGCTGAAAAACTATAAATTTGAACTACATCTTCAAAGAAGTTAATACAATCAGAAATACTTTTGGTTCCACCACTAAAACATACAGGACATTGTGTTTCTATGTAAAACAAAAATAATTCTTCAATCTAAAAATACTTGAAAAGATCATGAGATTTGTTTTTTAATGACAGGTCTGAACACAGATGGGAATGCACAATGGCAACTGTGTGGTCAAGGTCAGGGACAAGCACCGGGGACTTGGGGTGTGGGCAACAGGGACTCTTCAGACAAAAGAAAATAGCGGAAGATGCTAAAGGGGACAGTATTGGTAGGAGATACAGGACATGGATGGGGAGGAATCAATATCAATGGTCAAGTAGCAGTCACTATTTGCCAGCCAAGGACCCATAATATGTGGCAGGTATCATTTTTAATGTCCATTTTACATGAGCAAACTTAGTTACGTCTTATTAAAGTAAGTGGCAGCTAAGCCAGGTAAGGACTCAGGTAGATGACTCCTGAGTCTGGTATGTTCTCTTCAGCTTCCAGAATCGAAAAGATCCAGCCGATGGACACAGAGAGGCAGGAAGGCTCTTGACTAGCCCTTCATAAACCAGGAGCTTCAGGGGCACATGAAGGAAATATTCTGCAATGCCTCTAAATTCCTAATGTACAATTTCACTGTTGATATTTCTGCATATAGCCCAAGCTTACCATAAACGTGTGACCTTGTTCCTTTCCCTGTTGCCACCACTGTGTCCAGACCCCAGTTCCTGACACACTGTCTTGCACAATTCAGGAACGAGAAAGCAAAAACCCTTGAATACTAATTACTTTGTATTTTTTGTAAAATTTGTTTTTAATTAATAATGGGTAAAACCAGAACCTTATGATACATTTTCTATACATTGCAGGTATGCCTTGTTTAAAAATATAATAGATGCAAAATTATTATGAAAAAATATATAGTATGATGATACAATTTCACTGAGATGGATAGATGGTCTTTACCTGACACAATCAGATAATCTGGTCCCTGTCTCCTGACAACTACTCCTGTATGTTGCAGAGACGGCACCACTCTAAAGAAAGCATCCGAGAGCACCTACAAGTCAAGCATGCACCTTGCTTCATACGGGCTCTTCTTTTTTAAGCAATGTATTTTTTCCCCTTTGCTTGACTTAATTTTAGTTTGTCATTAAAGCCCATATTACTTTGGCAAACTCAGGTTTTAATCTGATTTCTGATCCCACATCAAATTACTACACAACATTCATATTATTTATGATTTCCACGGTCATTGGTTTTACAAAGGGGTCTAGCCTACAGTGAGCAATCAACCACAGGAAAGTGCAGTAACCACTACTGGACCAGCCAGCTGCCATAAGGAGGTTAATATCCTTGCAAAGAACCAACTGCATGCCAAATTTAAAGACTCACATTGCTTATAAAGCCTGTTATTTTGGGGGCAATGACTCATAGGATTCATACAAGGTATATTATTTACATATATATCATATATATATTACACACACACGCCCTTAGCATGTGACCTCTCACGAGGCTTAGCCACCTCTCCCGTGTCTCCTAAGGTACTGGCCTTGGCTTCATCTCCATGCACCTGTTCCCTTGCTCTTGGTAGTGATTTACAGACTGAGTCTTGGATATCAGTATTGACTCTATATTTACCATTATGTGCTAAGAATTATAACCATTTCTCTGGCCTTTTCATATTTTTAAATTTTCCCTCAGATTCAAGATTTGGAATCAAATTCCTCAGTAAATCCCAGAAAAAATTCCCAGGTAGAAATGCAAAGCTTTGCACAGAATAAAGTAGCCTTCACATTGATTCTAGAGTCCTCATAGTAGAGAGACCCAGCAGAGTATGGTTGAGAGGGTGGGATTGTACCAGATAGCAAGTCCCGGCAAAGTGGATTCAGAAGGTTCATTATCACAGTGTGTATGTATGACATGTCTAAGTGTGGAGGAGGAGTGCCACAACACTAGTATGGAGCTCAGATAATTTTGGGGGGGGGGGGGGGTCAGTTCTTTCTTTCCACTATGGGTCCTGTGGATCACACTCCTGTTTTTCTTTGTTTTGAGGCAAGGTCTCATAGCCCAGGCTAGTCTCCTATGTACTGTATAGTCAAGGGTGGCTGGCCTTAGGTCTGATCTTCCTGCCTCTGCCTCCTGAATGTAGAGTCACAAATATGCACCACTGTGCCTGGCTTTGAGAAAAAAAGTTGAGGTTTAAAACAAAATGAACATAAGAGTGATAAATCTGGTCCACATCCATAACAACACATGAGAAGTTTTTGGTTTTTTGGATATAAGAAACACAGTTCCTCTCAGTTCCCAAAGGATCTCTCATTCAATGCCCATGATTCTAAAAGCTGTTATATCACCTGTGACTGACACTTTTAACAATCTAGATGAAAGTCCCCATCAAGCCTGCCCGGCCTGACCTTCAGAAGTCATGGGATTCCATATTTCCTAAGCCAAAAAAACGATCAACTCCCCTCCCCCATCACTGTCATTTCATCTTGTTTTAACAAGCCTACTGCTATTCTTACAGCTTCTCATTAGTCTCGCTTTCTCTACTGTAGCAATGTTCTGAATAAAAATCTAGTCTTACCAAGTGCATGGTTATTAATAATAATACTCTTAGCAGCTTTCCTTGTGTCCCTCCAGTAGAGTTGACATAATTAAAATGCTTCCAAGTTCTCCCAACATCTGCTCAGCTATCACCATCTTTCTAGTCTCTCCTTAAATCTATCTTATTTCTTTAGA
>JADRCD010197645.1:7892-21299 GCA_019843815.1 Montemys delectorum | reverse complement strand
AGGAGGAGGAGGAGGAGGAGGAGGAGGAGGAGGAGGAGGAGGAGGAGATCAAATGCCCCTAGCCTGAGTAATTTACTGTGTCTTGTTTCCAAAGACCATTTTCCCAGCATAAGTCAAAGAGACAGATGACCAGGGCCTGCTTCTGAAAACAAACACTGTGGGGTTGGTTGACAGAGCAGGAGCTACTGAGCTGGAGCCTGAGACCCAGGGGTCGCCCTGCTCACTGAGCTTGGGACTTATAAGGGGTTACTCTTACCTGACTTCTTCCAGGAGGGCTCTTGGTCAAGAACTGGCTCCTGAGTTGGATTTCTATGTATATTGTCTTCCCTTTAAAATAACTTTTAAAAAAAAAGATTTATTTATTTTATGTGAGTACACTGTAGCTATCTTGAGACACACCAGAAGAGGGCATCAGATCCCATTACAGATGGTTGTGAACAACCATATGGTTGCTGGGATTTGAACTCAGGACCTCTGGAAAAGCAGTCAGCGCTCTTAACTGCTGAGCCATCTCTCCAGCCCTTTAAAATAATTTTTATTGTTTGTTGTTTTATTCACAACAACAAATTTCACCATTGAGTTTGTTCCTTGAAAAGAATGGACAATGAAGAAGTCAGACACTGTGGCTCATGCCTGAAGTCCCAGCAAGGTTGAAGAAGCAGGAGGATTACCGTGAATTTGAGTCTGAAACTGGTCTGTATTGCATAGTGAGTCTCAGGCAAGTACAGGCTAGGAAGTGAGATACAGAAACAGTGAGACACAGAAACCAAACAAGAAGAAGAGAGAAGAGTGAGGGAATGAGTAAGGAGTAAGGAAGGAAAGAAGGGAGGGAGGAAGATATAAAATAAATGAACCAAAATTTTACTGTCTGAACATGACTTATTAAATTTTTTGCAGATGTATGTGTGTCTGTGTGTATGTGCATGTGTGTGTGTGTGTGTGTGTCAGAAGAACCTTCATGCAGTCTCTACCCTGCTTTTCTGATTGCCATTACAAGCACAATTTACAGAATCTATCTGCCTATCCTAACGTTGCATGCCTGTGTCTTACTATGCGCTTACTTTTAAAATTAAAGATCTTTAACCTTTTTAAAATTTTCTCTAAATTTTTTATCTTTACTGTTATGTGCTAAGAACATCAGTAAAAATCTTTCAAAAGTCATTTTTACATAAGTTTTCAGAAGTGGAATTGCTTAGTTAAAAATTAGCTTATACCTAGCTATATTACTAGTATCAGTATATAAATCTTATTTATACTTAAGACCAACAGCTCTCTTAACACCTACTAGACACAAGATATTTTCATGCTCCTTACTTCATTTCCCCTGCAGTTTTAAAACACCAGTTTAAAAGTATGAAAAGAAGTAGTATGCTCATTACAGAATATTTTTTTATGTTTTTATTTGTTATTTATTTTGGGGGGGGGGGGATGTCTGCCAGTGCTTGTACATGGAGGTCAAATGGCAGCTTGCAGGAGTCTGTTCTCTCCTTCCATCATGTGAGCTCTGGTGCTTAAACGCAAGGTGTCAGGCTGTATAGCAAGGACCTTTACACACTGAGCCATTTCCCCAGCATGCCATTGTACAATAGATTAAAGATATAAAAGCATATTCAAATTTAAAATTGTTCACAAGGTGATGACATTATAAAGATTTTTTTTCAATGTTAGCTAAGTTTTCTTCCTAATACATTTACCCAAACTCGTACCTTCTATAAAAGTCTTAGGAACCTCTCCTAGGCTAGAAGGATCTGATCTCCTATTGTAACTGAAATCATTTCTGTCCTGCATCTTTGTATTGCCTCCTTTAATCTTCTGGACAACACAGGAAGTGTAGGCTGCTGTTGCTTCCATTTTTTGCAATGTTGGACCAGAGAAGAACCTTAGGGGATTTCAGTTCAAGTGAAAGGCAAGAGGCTCACCAGGTACATGAGATGCTTTGTTGACAATGCCCAGAACTCTTGCTTCTTGCTCCATGGCTACAGATTCCTCTGGTATGGAACTCAGTGTATACTCTATTGCCTTACAACAGGGTAACCACCTAATACCTGATCCAAATAAGATCCTTTATAAAAAAAAAATAGGGTGCCACTATTGATTAGTACAGAACAGCAAGTACAATTGGGGCTGCCCCCCAACACACACACACACACATACACACACACACACACACACACACACACACACACACACACACCTGGCACTCCCCACAAGTGACAGACGGTCACTCTCCATTCCCAGATTTTCATCCCTTTGAAAAGGAATGAATGAGATGGAATCAATGCATCCAGGGGAACAGGTTCTGCAAATTGGTGCTGACACAATGCAAGACTCTGGGCTAGACCAGAGCACAGAGATGAGCAGTGCAGGTCCCTGGTTGGCTCAAGCAGTAGACATGAAGGCAGTTGAGTGGCATAAGATGCAGCGTGTAGCACTGCTGCAATACGGTTGCTGACCCTCCACCAGCCCCCAGGCTCTTAGGTATTATCTGTGGCCTGCCTCTCCTCAGAGCTGAACAGAATTTTACTTGTTCCATGGGCAGCTAGACAATGGATGTATGCTCATGAGAAGAGAAGAAAGGTGCTCCATCTAGATGGGGTGATTAAAGGGGTGCTGGGGAAGAGATGCTGTGTCACTTTTTAGTGATGTTTGTGAGCCAAGCTCAGTACTTCCATGTTACGGGGCTTCTAGTTCAAAAATTACCAGGAAACTCTTCAGGTGACCTGGGGAGTTTCTCAGGATCATCTCTCCCCAAAAGCCACAACTAAAATTGTCCAGATAGGGATTCATACTTGTTGACATTTGACATGTGCCACAGATTTCCTACCATAGCCTAGATGGGGTTAAACACTGATCAATATAATTTCCATTGGGCAGTCAAATGGAATTCTCAGGAATACTAAGTAAAGTGTGCAGGGCAGGGGGCATCTTGTTAATGGATCTTCTTTGAGAGAGATGCACTTGTCTATCAGCTAATGCTACACGGTTTTAGCCTTCTGGTATATGCCAAAATTATTCTCAGAATCCAGAATGCTAAAAGGCCTTCCTGGGAGGCTAATGTTCTTTTCCTTCCTTCTTCTCTTTGTGTGTATATTTGTCTTTATTTTATCATTGCTTATGGTGGTTGAGATAGGTGGCCTCCAGCTCACAACAGTCTTCTTGCCTCGACCTCCCAAGTGTTATGACACCAGGAGAGCAAATACGTTGCATTTCATATGGTTTTCTTTTTAAAGGCTAGTATCAATTCACACAAAGGTGTGATTTAGATATCAGGATTCTCTGACCTGCAGTCTCTCCTGTATCACAGCGCTCTCTCTCTCTGTCTCTCTGTCTCTCTGTCTCTCTGTCTCTCTGTCTCTCTCTCTCTCTCTCACTCTCTCTCTCTCTCTCTCTCTCTCTCTCTCCCTCCCTCCCTCTCTCTCCTTTTCTTTTGTTACATCACCAAATGATACAATTTTATAGAAGTCTCCTTGGCAGGCTTGCAGAACTGTCAGTGTCTCTTTCCGAACCCCACTTCTTCAGGTCTCCACTTGGAGAGACAGCAATATTTGTTGAGCCTTTAAAGACAGCAAACCAACTCCTGGGCTCCTTGTGAGCCTCAGGCCATTAACTCCCAGCAACACAGTTCATTCACTCTTGCTCCCATTTTTAAAGGAGAAAACAGAGATATACAATGTCACCTGCTGGTAAAACTTGACTTTGATCTGGGTTAGACCAGTGGGAAGGAAGGTCATGGTCTTTCTGCTTTTTCTGTGTCTCCTTCCCTGAGCCTGTATTTTTCTCTGAGCCTCCGTGGGAATCCAAATTAGGGTTCATCAATTTCCTTCTCAGAATTCAGTGTAAGAACTTTGCACGTACGAGTTTTCTAACGGGTCCCTTTGGCCACAGACAAATGATTTCATTGCTCTGAGCTTCTACTGCTTAAGCTTTCACATGGGAATGAAGCTGCATCTACAGCACTGCATGGGGAAGTACACGCCCTTTGCTGGTCTCTGCTCTGTCACATCTGCCCCGCCTTCCACACAACCTTGCAGGTGTCTGTTCTCCTTCAGTTTGCCTGATTTTAGCTACAACATGCTAAAGTTGGATTCACTGGGAGCATGTCCTAAGAAATGTACATAGCATACATGTATATGTCTAATGAAAGTAGTGGTGACATTTTCTAAGGGATAAATGGGAAAGGGGAAGGGCAATAAAAAAGAGAGTAGGGAAGAACTGGAAAAATATGCTCAAAATACGATATATACAAGAATTAACAAAAAATTATATTATGAAGAAATTCAAGCAATCTGATATTGAATTGATATGGTTATCCTATAATTTACATAGACATGTTCTTCCTGCAGGCATATATAGAAACAAATACATACAAATACTCAGTGACACAAAAGAAAATGTCCAGGTGGTGTTAAAAGTGCAAATGTTTCTTCCTTGTCTACCAAAGCTTTTCAAACCACAATAGCTATTTGTGCCCCTCCCCGCCCCCAGAAACTGACATGACTCTTCCCCCACTTCTATGGCCTCCTTGGTTGTTGGAATGGGGCATGGGAAGTTTATTCCAGTCATATCATCTCATCTAGCCATAAACACAGTAGCAGCATCTGTATTTCTAGGTTCCCCTCAGCATACCTGAACTCCAAGAATCAGACATCCTTACTGGCCAAGCATGCTCACGCAGAAAGATTACAATTCTGTCCATTGTAATCTTCTGTGGCTCCTTGGAGCTTTGCTCACTTCCCAGATAAAATGAACCCCACCCTTTCATCCCTTACATCTGATCGGCACACTGTCTGACTTGTCCCACCTCTGTCTTGCTTAAAGCCCAAGTATGTGCTCCTCTTCCCTACCTTCCCACCAGCCCTCCCATGCTGGGTCTCTCATGTTCCTCCTCGTCCACCCTGACAATAGACAATTGGAAGATATCTGTGGGATGAAACAGTGTTAACTGTACATTTGTAGACATCCACTGCTCTAGTAAAAATAAAGCCAAGGTTGACAGCCCATGCCTTTCCATCCATAGCAATTCCAATTGCTATGATACATGTATCATAAACCACATACTACAAAGAAACTTGAAATTTGTGAATTGACAAAGTAAATATTTCCTATGATTTTCTTGACTATTGGGAAATTATTCTACCTTGGAGATCACTGAGATGAATGGCTGCCAGTAGACACGCAGAAGGTGGCAAACACGATTCGGACAATGTCTGTACCTCACAGATGCTTTCCACACACACTAAAGTTTGTCCCTTTGTTGGAGAACTCAGTTAGTAACGAGTGTTCATGGACACCCCATAACCTAAGAAATGACCAAGACAGAAAAGCATAGGGAGGTGGGAAGCCTTGAGGGATATAGAGGGCTGGACTTGAACCTGGGTCCCAAACTTTGAAATGAAACAATTTACTTAATTATATAATAGTGTAGTTGGTAAGCCTTGACGGGTCTACTGAGGGGGACTGTCATAAACATTCTGGGACAGCAGAGTCTCTTCCTTAGCTTTGGTCTGATATTGTAACATCTTGCCATGGTGTTGCCCAGTTCAACAAAGGCTCTGATTGGAGATTTAAAAAAATATGAGGAAATGAGTATATATGTGGCTTAATAAATGCAGCCTGGTAGAAAAAGTTTGCAGGAGGAGAAGACTCATGAACAGGGGTCTTGATGTAATGGTTTTGTTCAATTTCCTAAACATTTGGTGAGCACTGACTCTGAGTTCCTGTATGCTCTTGTATCCCGGACAGTCACACAGATCATCTTTAGTGCTCAGAGCAACTGCATAAAAACCAGAGCGCAGGGGGAGTGGACAGCTTCCTAATGGGCAAATGGAAGTCATTTCCCCCAAATCATAGAGCTAATAAAATGGCTAGGCAGTGATGTAAAACTCGCGATCCTGTTAAACTTGGGAAGCCCATTCTAAGTGTGAACCATGCCCACAGAATGTATTGTATATTTTAGTCTTGTAGATGTTTAAACTGTAACCAAAAAACCAATGGTATCCAATGAGGAGACTGGGCCTGTTCAGAGAATGGTCTGCTCTGCCCTTTTGTGCTGGCTGCTAAGTGTGTCAGGGAAGGCTCTCATGGTGAATCGGGAGTACTGGTTTGGACAGTTGAATCATGGCCCAAAGTTTTGGGGGTAAAGAACTCAAGACCCAGATCAAAAAGCCACCCCAAAAATGTACCTTGGTCACTGATCCCCACTTCCTGCATTGTCCTTGAGAAAGCTCTGAAATGAACCAGCTGAATGACACAAAGCAATTCTATAAAGCATTGACTTGCAGTAAGGGTCAGAGGTTGACATTAACATGATGGGAGCTGTAACATATAGCTGGATTTGGTGGCTGTGAACCTTGGGAGCTTCTGTTACGTGTGCTCCCTGCCCCCATCAGAAGTGCCTCTTAGGATCCTGCTAAATGTTCTGATCTGGGATGGGCTATGTTTCCTGAGGTTCCAGCCCTTTGCAGAGCTGGCAACATAGGGTTGTGTCTTACACATATTCTGCCGGTCAAGGTGCAAGGCAGTATCAGCCCTTGCTGATGGGCAGTGCCTGTGTTGTACTGTATACTTGTATGTGTCTGTGCTTATGTCCTCTCTTGTACTCGATGTACTGCATGTGTGGAAAAGTCCTCCACAGACAAGACTGTGAATGTTCCCAAGCTGTCCCTTCCTTCTGAAGAGTTGGGCATTTGCTCATAAAGCTGTCAAAAGCTGTAACCTTAGAACTATATAGTAGTTCTATATCATAGAAACTCAGAGTCAGGGTCTCTGTCTTTCAGAACTCATAAATGCCAGTGTCCTGATATGACAGAACGCTATCATTTGAACTACCAGAATATAAGGATCCCAATATGTCAGACCTCTAGCATTAATATATGCAACAAATATCTCTTCTGTGCTTTATGTGAGCCTGGCATTACGTTACGATCTTTGGGTAAAGGAGTAAGACCACTAAAACTCTTGATTTCAAGAAGTTTGCAAAGAATGTCAGAATTTAAGAGTCGTAAAATGTTAGCTCCTCAGAGAGCTAAAACACTGGTATGCTGAAGTTCTAAGCTACTAAAGGTGGGGGAGAGCCTTAGATCATTTTTTCCAGCTCTTACTACCTTTTTATGAGGCCCAGGACTTATTGCAGGCAAGTTGGATTCAAATCTCACTAATAAGAACATCATTTCAGTTCAGTGACATCACAGAATGGCTGGGTCGCAAGGGCTCGGCCTTCACCCAGCCCTGGCTGCTCATTTTACCAGAGAGGCCACTGTGGCTTATAGAGGGCAGCCGCTTGCTCTGTAAAAAGGCTCAGTCAGCAGAAGACAACCCCAGGCTTTCCCGCCTCTGTTAAAGAAAGGCTAAACAACGAAGACCCTCCTGCTGTTTCTGAGGTGCTTTTTGCTAGGCCCACTTTTGTGAGCTGTCCCTGCTCTTCAGAAGGAGCGCTTACCAACTTTCTCTGCACAGGATTAGCCCTTGTGCGGGCCACACGTGCAATGGATCGTAGCGTTCAGAGCCCCCTCCCCCGTTGTTGATGCGTGTTTTATTTTGTTGCATCCCCTTCCCTGTGTGCTCGAAATCGATTTTCATTATTTTTTTTTCTGTCTGTGTTTGTCTTTGTGGCCCGCAGGTGCTCCCTTGCATTGTTCATCTGCTTCATCAACCCCTATTGAGCAGTCCCCCTCCCCGCCCCCCTCCCCTCCGGCCAATGAGAGCCAGAGGCGATTGCTAGGCAACGGTGTGGCCCAGCCAACCCCGGACTCAGACTCTGAGGAAGAGTTTGTCCCTAATTCATTCTTAGTTAAAAGTGGCTCCGCCAGCCTGGGGGTCGCCGCAAACGGTAAGTGCTTCTCTCTTTTGCTAACTTTTAATAGTTTGTTGCTTTTCTTTCTCCTCGTGGGCTATGCCTGCTCCCGACCGCTTGCAGCTAGCAGGGGTGGAGTGGCTTGGTGCATGGTGGGCTTGTGGGCAGGCAGGGACCTGGGTCGTTCGTGGGCTTGGGGTAGGTAGCGCCTGTCTCTGCCCCACGGAGAAGGCTTTATCCCGTGACAGGTGCACGAAACAGAGGATCCCAGACAGCAGGAGACAAACACCAGGCAGAGACAAAGACCCAAACTGGAGGGTGGGCGACATGTTGCACAGATTGGCTTGTGGTTGTGTGCAAAGCAACCACGCCAGCCGTAGTCACCTGTTGCTTCATTAGATTCTCCCTACAAGGTTACCAAGAAAGCACTATTATAGTGCCCCTCGTTAACAATCAGAAAAACTGGAATAAAAAAAAAAAAAAAAAAAAAAAAAAAAAAGGATGTTGCCTGAAGCCCAAGGCTGTTTTTGAAAGTTCCATAGCCTGAAGCTGCAGGCAGCTATAGAGCGGAGTCTGATCACAAGCAGAACTGTTGGGTTTCAGCATGATCTGCCCATGGTTCACTCCTTTTCTCCACTTTCCTCTACTTTCTTCAAGAAAAGGAGGGGTGAGGGTGTAGCAAAAGAACACCCACCCAGATCCTGCACTGTTACATCTGGCCTGAGATAGCCACCTGCCCAGCAGCAGCCAGCGCATTTCTCCACGAAGACGTTCCTGCAGGGGATTCAAGCTGCTATGGGGTGGACATAAGACTGTGGGTGAGAGGGCTTGGGATTACAAAAGTTTTCCAACTCTAATAGAAGTAGACTTTTCCAGCAAATACCACGGGATGGTGTATATTGATTTGGCAAGCATTTATTTATGAATGTCTGTATGGGCTAGAGAGGTGGCTCAGTGATTTAAGAGTGTATACTGTTCTTCCAAAGATTCTGAGTTCAGTTCCCAACACCCATGTCAGATGACTCCCAGCTACCTGTAAGTCTAGCTCCAGGAAGATCTGATGCTGCTGGCCTCTGCAGGCATCTGTACACATGCACAGGTATACATACATACACACATAATTTAAATCTTGTAAGCGCCTTATGAAACTGCATTCTAGGCCATATTCTGGGAAAGGAGCAGAGACGGAGAGAAGCATGAGGCAGGGTTGTGTGGTAGAGCCACACAGCTCTGCACCCAATCAAAGCCCTGTGGCTGGGGGCTTTGGACAGATCTCATTGACTCCCCAAGTTTCTTCAAATGTAAAAGCAGGCAATGTGCTATCCAGGTCATAGTGAACAGCATCATAGGGTCTGGGATTGGAATCTGGGAAATGTTAGTGCTTACCTCAGCAGCTGCCACTTCCCTGTAGCAGACGCACACGGGGTGTCTCTGTGAAAGCTCTCCGAACATAGCGGAGCACTCGGGATGCTAAGAGAAACACCGGAGGCCCTCTCTTTTCTCAGGAACAGAGGGAGAAAGCTAAGGGTGATAAGAAAGGAACCTAGTGTGCTGAGTGACCCGGTGATTGAGAGGAAGTCTCCCTACTGCCTGAGGGAGCTGGAAATGCCTCCTAGAGATGCCAGCTGGGTGGGAAAGAATGGGTCAGGTGGAGCAGACTTTGATACCAGGACTACACATGGACATAGAATCCTGGGTAGGAGTTGGGGAGTCTGCTTCCACTCCTTTACACCTAGGAACCTTAACACAAAATAGGCATTGACCTGGAATGGTGTGAAAGGCTTCATAGGGAACATCACCGGGGCTTCTCCAGGGGCTGAACAGAGCATGCGCACACAGGCCCTGCGTACTTTGTGACAGAGCCCCATCCACCCCAGGGCCCCGTGTTTGGGGGGCTTTCTCTGAAGCAGAGCATCCTTAAGAGGACAGAAGCAGGAACCCTGAACTAGGGGTGAAAGAACTGAGTTCCAGCTCTGTGGGTCACTGGATATCAGTCCTTGGCAAATCACTGTCTCACTTCAGGCCATCTTGCCAGTGATAGAGAAGTTTCTAAGGTATTCTGGTTTTATTAATGTCATGTGGTACCACTGATCATGCCTCTGCCAGTCACGACATGAGCTTGTTGAGGAATAAAAATTACATGTGTAAAATTGCATATACATACATATGTGTGTATATCTATACATATATATATATATATATAATAGTGCACATATATAGAACAAATATAGATAGATTAGTAAATAACTGATAAAGTTCTGCATTTATTTCTGGATAAATAAGCCTTACAGGAAAAAGAAGAGACAAAGTCCTTAATCTATCCCTTTGCTACTAACTGACCCATAGCAGCGGCTTTGTCACATACTCTGAGGCAAGCTGAGGCAGAGTTACTTTGTTGATGTGCAGGGACCACAGGAGGCCTTTGGCCTACAGCTGTTTGCTCAATTCAGCTCCTCTGTGCTCCTGTTTCCCAGGGGCCTCCCTATGGATTCCTTCTCCAGGGCCTCGCTTTGAGAGTGTCTCTCTAACCATCATTAGTAAATGTGACCTTTGCGGGAAGGGAGAGTCCGTGTTCTGCTTGGTTGTTGTTCTGGGGTAGGTGCCATGAGATTCATTGCTGTGCTCCATCATCCTTCTGTCCCTAAAGTCCCACATGGGAATATCCTTTTGGTGCAAGTGACAATAAGTAGGTTACCACATTGTGGCTCCTGTAAATGTTTGTAAAGCTTTGTTTGATTTTAAGGGGGAGCGTGAATATGTTTTAATGAAATTGCCTGTGTTGCTTTTGGTAATTATAGAGGTAAGGATGCTTACTTATACCCCAGATGATCTAGGAAAGTGAAAGGTGATGTTTTCATGTAATCTGTATTCCAGAAACAACCGCGTTCAACAGTTTGGTCCATGGTCTTACAGATGCTCTTTATTCAGTATTCATTTAGTCTTCATCCATTAATAAGTGAACAAATACCCAGTGAGCAAGCTACAGAATGAGCTCCCCAATGTACCATCTCAGGAAGGGTCCCCACCCCCACCCAGTTGCTCCATCATGAGATAAGGACAACCTGTCATAGTTGTGATAGTTTTAAAATAGCAAAGCTGGGTACTAAGATGAAAGTCAGAAGGAGAGCACATTACTAGCCTGAGAGGCCCTGGGCAGGATCAGCAGATAACAAAGATGGTTGGATACTACCTCCATACATTCCCTTCTGCTGCTAAGCCGAGGTTTGAGGCCACCTGATGAGGCAGGTCAAATGCTAAATCCCCAAAGGGAAGCTCTCCTGAGACTTCATTCCGACTGTACTTTAAATGATATGGGCTGCTGGAGGGTGACAGCGTGGAGGTCTCTCACTTTCCAGTGGGTTTCCGGAGGTAGTGGGAGGGAGTTGGCCCCTTGGAACCTGTTTTCTCAGGACCCAGGCTGCCTTCTAGCTGTTCCCCCCGGAGTCTCTACCAGCAGCCGTGTCAGCTCCAGCCAGTGGTGGGACCAGGGTCTTGGAGGCCTCAGAGCTGCCCTGCAGAAATCCCCATGTAAAGCGCAGAAAGAAGCGTGGGGCATCTCTGCACAGCTCATTGTCCCCATGGAAAAGAAGAGAGGATAAGTCGCTCTTTCTGTCATCACAATCCTAATCCTCCCCGGGGCACTCGTACAGAAGTCACCCACGTGAATAGGAAAAGATCAACTGGGCACAGTCCAGGAGCTCAGGAAGTGGTTAGAATTAAGTAGATGCCTGTCCTAACCCCATAGAAACGTCCAGAATCAACAGTGTTTCATCAACTGAGCTAATCTAAATTCTGAAGCCAGACGGCTTTGGAAACCTAGGGGTGGGGCTTAACAGGGTCAGGAAATGAAGAGCCCTGAGATAGCAATAAAGAGCTATGGAGAGCTTCCTGAAGCCAAGAAGGGTGGGAGAGGCTTGAGAAAGCATGCATCTAATGAGCGCCTTCTGTATGCACACGTCTCCTTTATATGCATTATTGTCTCTGGGCTTCAGTTATTTACACTTTCACTTTGGGGGAAACTGAGGCCCAGAGATGAAGACAGTGATGTAACCATGACCCCACTGGAAGACAAAGACTCAACACCAAAGCATGCTTGCCTCCAGGGCCTCTCTATCTCCTGCCTTATTTCTGATCCAGATCCAGGTCTTTCTGAATCCAGAGTAAGACTTGGGTAAAAGGACTCCTGCCAGAACTGGGCTGGATTTTTTTTTTCATTTTAAAGAACTCCAGAGTGTTTTATTCCTATTGCTGATGAGCATTTATGAAGCACCCAGCACGGGGGAGCCTCATTATCTTAGGGAGTTATTGACTCCTCTTATCTATCCTGTGAGCTGTTCCAGTCTCTGGCCACAGAGATGTGAGCCACTTTCCTTCCACTGCTATGAAGATGGGCCTCTGATGATAAGGTCAGATTTGAACTCCAGGCCTGCCTGAGACCATAGCATGGAATCTTTATGGTATAATTTTATGGAGACTGCAAGGGTTTGAATCGGGCCAGATATTTGCAACATAAAATTTTGTTGCAGATCCCCCAAAAGCAAACCCTCCGTGTGTCCTTGGCTTTCCCCAGGCCCCAGGCCCTTCCTGCCTGGCCTTAGAAAATGCTTCACTGGCCAGCAACAAGGTTGTTTGGCATTTTCATTGACTTGCTTAGGTCTTAGGCAGCTGGGAGTATTTTTGTTTTGACTTCCAATCCAGCAGAGAAGTGTTTATTTTTTCTTTCTAAATGGGAAACACTGCTATGTAGGCAAGCTCCTTCCAAAAAGTGTTTTCTTTTTAAAAAAAAAAAAAAATCCAACTTAATTTAGAACCAATGCAGAGTTCCCAGGGGAGTCTGCTGGGTCCTTTTAAGTCAGCTTGTGAAATCAGAAGGCAAAATGAAGCTCCTAACGATAGAGAGACATGCCCAGCCCAATTGTCTTTCTTCTACTGCTATGAATTCCATGGAACCGGTGGCAGCCACGGGACTTGGGTCTGACTGTTTGACACGTTCCCGGAGCGAATGTCTGCTGGGGTGTGGAAAGTTCTCTGCCAATTCTGTCCTCTGCTTCTCTCAACTCTTCTTGCATCAAAAGACACTTGTTGGTAAATCCATTCTCATGACACAAGATGTGTGGGGAAGTCAGTTCTAGCTCCTGTCTCCCTACTCGGCAGACAAACTGATTCCTGCCTTTCTTCATTCGTCCCCAAAGACATGTTAAGTGTTGGTGGGTGTTTTTCAGAGAGATGAAGGTGAAGAGTGTTATAAGCAGAAAAATCTTATTAAATAAATGAGCCCTTGGGACCATATGCCTGGCAGATTCCTTTCTCCTCAGATCTCACAGAGTAAATAGAGTATGCTGTGTGTACTTGCCCTAAAACTCGTCCTGTCACCAAGTACATCACCACATCTTCAGTAAAGCGTACAAATAATTTATACTAGTGGGAAGAAAGGAAGACAGACAGACAGACAGACTGACTGACTAACTGACTGATTCCTGGCTTCATATAGGTTCAAGACACATTTTGGCAACCAAACAAGGTTGATTGGTTGGTTGGTTAGTTAGTTGGCTGGCTGGCTGACGGGTGTGGTTTGGTTTGGTTTGGTTTGGTTTGGTTTGGTTTGGTTTGGTTTG
>JADRCD010197644.1:8544-25146 GCA_019843815.1 Montemys delectorum | reverse complement strand
GGCTGTTGCTAGGTAACTGTTGGGCGGAGCCTAGAGGAAATGCTAACATGGACCTTGTTCATATTCTGCTCTTTCCTGGAAGCCCAGTAGCTTCTGATTGGTCCTGCTTATTGATGGAGTTTAGCTGGTGACCTTGACTCTAATTTAAAAACCAGGAGTCATCCCAAGAGGATACCTTTGACTTCTCCCACTGACTTTGCCAGTGTTATGAGTGTGAACTGTTTTCCCCTTATTACATAGCTGCGTTCAGTGCTTTTTATTTTCTCTAAAACTTGTCTCAATCCTTCCCTCTCCTACAACTTGGGTCTTCTTCATTCTTTTGAACTCTTCTCATAAACATCTGAATATGCTCTATTTTTCCTTACCTATAAATAGGAAGAAAACAAAATCTAAGATAGACTCACTAATTCACTAACCATGGCCCCATGTCTCTACTTCACAACAAAATATCTTGAGTACTATCTGTATTCCCAGCCTCCCACACTTTGAGGTAATGCTACCTTATTTAAGTATATGTGCCTGTATATGATATAGAATGTATATGCTAACTATGAAGGTATTTTAAAGTCTCAACAAGAAGCCATATACTTTCTTCTTCTTCCTCTTCTTCTTCCCCTTCCCCTTCTCCTCCTCTTCTTCTTCTTCTTCCTCTTCTTCCTCTCCTTCTTCTTCTTCTTCTTCTTCTTCTTCTTCTTCTTCTTCTTCTTCTTCTTCTTCTTCTTCTTCTTCTTCTTCTTCTTCTCCTTCTTCTCCTTCTCCTCTTCCTCCTCCTCTCCTCCTCCTCTTCCTCCTCCTCCTCCTTCTTCCTCTTCCTTTTCTTTTTTTCTTCTTCTAACACTGTCATGCTACTTTTAGAAATTTTAGAGTGTTCTGTTTGTTGAAGTGTGAGCTTTGATGAATCCTATGTAAATGGCTGACTGGAGAGTATCTAGAGAAAACAGAACCTCAGAGAGAAGTACTCGGATATTCACCCAGTTCTAAGCTGCTCTGTCCAGTGGAACCAGATGTTCAGACTGGCCACTCTTTACTCACATAATGTTGGCCTCGGCCTTCACAGACAGTATCATCTAGTTTAGGCTGCTTCATTCCTCCAGTGCTTCCCAAGAACCTTCAGGATGAAGCTCATCTTTTTTTTTTTTTTTTTTTTCCGAGACAGGGTTTCTCTGTGTAGCCCTGGCTGTCCTGGAACTCACTCTGTAGACCAGGCTGGCCTTGAACTCAGAAATCCACTTGCCTCTGCCTCCGAAGTGCTGGGATTAAAGGTGTGTGCCAACACCGCCCGGCTGAAGCTCATCTTTTTATCGTGGCAGAGAAGGACCACTTTCACATTCCCCAAGGCTTATAGCCAGGAGTTTAATCTCTCACCTCTCTACCTTTTAGCCATATGAAGGATTGGCGTGCCTTCAGGGAACTGCACTTTCTTTGGCCTCTAGATCTCACTGTGAACTTCCACTTCTACCTAGAACATCCCTTCCCATCTCCCCTGTGTCCCTCTGTTTCATCCTTATGTATATCTTAGGACTCAGTATAAATGACACCTATTTTAGGAAGCTAAATGCTTCAGGGACTATAGAAGAAGTTTCCCCAGTGTTTTCAGTGACACTGTGCTTCTAAAATATATGAGCGTCTGAGCCCCATGCATTACCTAGCCTAAAGCCATTGATGCATCCCCTTAGGTAAGCATTTTGTCTTGTGTTGACGCCTTTGCTACAATAACCTACATAAGTAGTGTTATTAAGTTGGTTCCCAAGGCACAGATGGGGACATCTACTTTCAGGAAGATAGTGAAGAAGGGGTTTGGGAAACAGTGAAGGGGAACAAATAGAAATGTAATAGGCATGGGGTACATCCTCTCGTGGCCTGTTAGCCTCCTGCTATGTGAGTCTTGGGGATCTCAGAGTAGTCTCTGGTTATAACTAATTTAGATAAAAGAAGGGAAACACACACAGAGGTTTCTGTCATCGTTCTGAGCTCGGCTGTTGAAGGTGATAAGAATGTGGTTTAGTGAGACTGACTGGGTAGTTACAATGTGTTCTAAGGGGTGCTATGATCTCCCTAGGCCTTCACAGAGGGGAGCCCATGGGACCACTATGAACTGCCTCTTATGACCGTCCTTCAGTGATCTGACACACAGAGAATGAACTGCTAGTCATTCTGAGTCACTTACTAAACAACTGATAATTGATACACACATTAGCATTCCACGACTTACACACACACACACACACACACACACACACACACACAACCAACAATTGAAGGATGCAGGATTGAAATGAAATCATTTCATTAAGTGTTAATGAAATACTTTAACTCATGGATACCAGAAAAGCTTTTAGTCAGGTCTGGTTGTAGAGGTGCAGCTTTGGATTTTTTTGCTTTTCCTCTGAAGACACAGAAGCCAAGAGAGCAACCCAGTTTGCTCAAGGACATTTTGTCATTTGGTGACAGAGCTGGCACTAGAACGCTAGGTCTCGGACTTTTAGCCCCCTGCATGTTTGAAAACATCACCAAACCCAAGGAGCAGCGCATAGTGCTTCGTGACCAGCAGGTGGCAGTCTGTCGAGCGGTCCAGCAGCTTCCCCTGGCTTCGTTTCTTACTCTGTAGAAGCAGCAGGTGCACGCTCTACTTACTTTTGATGTCTCTACAGGTTTTCTCCTCTGTAAGTTATCAAGGAGTACAGGACACTGCAGACAAAGAAACATCTTATCAGATAAGAGATAAGGAGAACAGATATAACAAAGGGATATTTTCATTTTCTGGTTCACCATGAATAAACATAAAAAAAATTGTTCTAGACTACTTGCCGAAAAACTTTTTTCTTACTTTTTTTTTTTTTTTTTTTTTTTTTTTTGTAATGGCACTACTGGGAACTGAACCTAGGACCTCATGCATTCTAGTCAAGCCCTCTCCCTGAGCTACAACCACAGGTGCAGTTGTTAATATCCTTAATATAGCACCAGTCAGTTCCTTGCATAAATGAAACACACAAAGTCTAACTTGCTCTGAGAAGCATAGGATTCCAGAAGGCTCAGACCAATGCCTGTTCTCTCTGTACATACAGCACATTCCAAAACCTGAGAGAGTGTATCGTTTCAGATTCTTAAAATTGCATGATTTTAAGATGCTCCTGCCTAAGATGAAATATACAGCCCAGTGGGACAATGATTAATTTCATCAGTTCTTTTTTTCTCTATGTGACACAAATTAAAATCTGCCATCTTGCCACAGTTCATGTAGTCATATATGCTGTTTGCCCCCTTGGAACAGTTCTATGTGACTCTTGCCCGGCAGTGCATCTCAGGAAGCTGACCTTTGTGGGCTGTACCTACTTGACTCCTGTATCGGGTTTCTTATTTGGCTTGAGCAACGAGGGGGCAGCAGCTGGTCAGTCAGCAGTCAGTCAGTCAGAAGCCTGCTTTCTGAGTTCTAGCTTTCTTTCTGTCTTTGTTCCCCCCCCCCACTTTTTCCTCTCTCTTTCTATACAATATACATGCATGTATTTGTGCATGTGTGCATAGGCATGTGCCATAGCATATGAGTGGGTGTCAGAAGACAACCTCCAGTATCAACTTCCACCTTGTTTGCAGCAGGGTCTCTTCACTGCTGGTAACATTAGGTGGCTCACGAGCTCTGGGGCTCCTCAGATCCCCATGCTTGTGCCGTAAATGCTTTATACACTGAGCTGTCTCATCAGCCTGGAATTCAGCCTTCTGTGCCTGGGTTCAAGCCACCCTCCCTGTGGATTTCTCATGGATAGAAATGCTTTGCCTACTAGTTTTGGTTCCCTTATTATGCCTATACTTATGATGTGTATAGTCCTTCGCTGTGCTTTATTTTATTTGAAATTATATATGCATATGCGTCTGGATATGGGTGAGTGCAGGGGCATGCCGCAGCCAGATGTTACATGTTGGATCCCATGAAGCTGGAGTTACACCCAGGCATGAGGAGTGGGTGCTGGGGTCTGACTCAGGTTGGATGCCAAAGTGGTAAATACTCTTAATCCCCAAGTCATCTCTCCAGCCTCATTGTGTTATCTTTAATACAAACTTGTAGTATGTAATCTCTCACCTGATGCCAGTGGCCTCAGAAGATATTAATGTTGTAATGGGTGATCTTTCCCCCAGGAGAATTAAAATCCATTATTTTGAAGTAAATCTCAGATGACATGGGCATCTAATATTGGTTTTCTTTTTTTTTTTAAGTTTTATTGCATTATGATGAGAAAAGATACATAATTTCAATTTATCTGAATTTGTTAATGTTTAAAAATGTATTTTAAGTAAATAGAATTAAATCACATTCTTCTTTCCCTTTTGTATCCCAACTCCTCCCAGAAACTCCCCTTTCAATACATGCAATACCTTTCTTTTTTTAATTTTGTCATATTCTTTAAAATTTATAAAATATTGTAACAATAAAAATGAGTATTATAAAAGTTGTTTGATATAAAACAACAATCAATTGAACAGTCATATGTAGATGTTTGCCTACAGCAATACCGAAAATACATGTTTTTCTCAATATAAATTTTAAATAACTCCAAACATATTAACCATATATTTAAAAATATAAATCGCTACTAGCTTTCTTTTTTTAATGAACATAAATCAATAAAGTCTTTTTGTTTGTTTGTTTGTTTTGTTTTTAGTAGAGCTTAAAATCTTGTCTCTTACTGTGGTACAAGCCCAAAATAAGAATAATTTTTAGACATTGGAGTTCATTGTAATAAGGCTGTACTTCAATGACCCTCACACCACCAAAGGATTTTACCTCCATGGTAGCTAAGCTAAGAGTTGACAGTTCTGCTGTGCCAAGGAATGAATTGTAGGCACGATTTTGGATACAGATTTCCTGCTATAGTCAAAGCTATTTGACCTTAATGATTGTCTTCATTCTCAGCCCACAGAGAACAGGTTACATTTACATTCATTTAAGAAATGGTGTGTGTATTAAGATGGTCTATCCATAAAGTCAATCACCAATTGTTTCAATGAACAATGGTTCTGCTTGGAGGGTGGCACAGACATTAGGTAAGGGTAAGAATCTGGTTCATTGGCTGTGATGATTTTGAAAAACATTCATCTCAGAGAAAGAGTAACTTATAAAGTCTTCTTCTTCAAACTTGATACAAGAGTTACAAATGTCAAGCAAAGCATTCAATCTCACTCTTTGTTGTTCTCTCACAAGCCACCTCCCAAGTTAATTGTCTACATTTCTTTTGGTTGTATAAATAATTTTGAAATATGTAAGCTGTTCTGAAAACTATAGTATAGTGTAAAAGCATCAAATAAATAATACTACTAATAGAGATGCTGAGATAAAAGAAACATGATTTCAATGGTACACATAATGTTGTGTACCATTATGTGGTACACAACAAGACACTGTCAGGTACAAACAAGCAGAAAGTGTATATGAATTGTACAATATTGTACCTATTTCTCCAATTACCAAATTAGAGAGATCACTGGATGATAGCCAACAAATGTCTAAATCCTCATACTTTTGAATTTCAATCGATTAGGATATGTTGGTAATACTAATTTTCTTTCTTTCTTTTTTTTTTTTTTATGGTTTTTTGAGACAGGGTTTCTCTGTATAGCCCTGGCTGTCCTGGAACTCACTCTGTAGACCAGGCTGGCCTCGAACTCAGAAATCTGCCTGCCTCTGCCTCCCAAGTGCTGGGATTAAAGGAGTGCACCACCACCACCTGGCATTAATTTTTCATATTAAGAGATATTAAGAAAAGTAATTGTTACTTTCTGTTATATTTGTTGTTAGAGGTGGAATTATGTTTGTGTGGGTTCGTTGAAAGATTACTTTCTTGCTTCTTCTAGGGTGTAGTTTTGCTCCTTATGTTGATGTTTTCCATCTATTATCCTTTGTAGGGCTGGATTTGTGAAAAGATATTGTGTAAATTTGGTTTTGTCATGGAATATCTTGTTTTCTCCATCTATGCTAATTGAGAGTTTTGCTGGGTATAGTAGCCTGGGCTGGCATTTGTGTTCTTGTAGGGTCTGTATGACATCTGCCCAGGATCTTCTAGCTTTCATAGTCTCTGGTGAGAAGTCTGGTGTAATTCTGATAGGCCTGCCTTTATATGTTACTTGACCTTTTTCCCTTTTAAGACTCTTTCTTTGTTTAGTGCATTTGGTGTTTTGATTATTATGTGATGGGAGGAATTTCTTTTCTGGTCCAATCAATTTGGAGTTCTGTGGGCTTCTTGTATGTTCATGGGCATCTCTTTCTTCAGGTGAGGGAAGTTTTCTTCTAAAATTTTGTTGAAGATATTTACTGTCCCTTTAAGTTGGGAATCTTCACTCTCTTCTATATCCATTATGCTTAGGTTTGGTCTTCTGATTGTATCCTTGATTTCCTGGATGTTTTTGGTTAGGAGTTTTTTGCTTTTTGCATTTTCTTTGACTGTTCTGTCAATGTTTTCTATGGTATCTTCTGCCCCTGAGATTCTCTCTTCTATCTCTTGTATTCTGTTGGTGATGTTTGCATCTATGACTCCTGATCTCTTTCCTAGGTTTTTCTATCTCCAGGGTTGTCTCCCTTTGTTAGTTCTTTATTGTTTCTATTTCCATTTTTTAGATTCTGGGTGGTTTTGCTCATTTCCTTCACCTGTTTGGTTGTGTTTTCCTGTACTCTTTAAGGGATTTTTGTGTTTCCTCTTTAAGGGCTTCTAGCTGTGTACCTGTGTTCTCCTGTATTTCTTTGAGGGAGTTATTTATGTCTTTCTTAAAGTCCTCTGTCATCATCATGAGATGTGATTTTAAATCAGAGTCTTGTTTTTCTGGTGTGATGGTATATCCAGGGCTCTCTGTGGTGGGAGAACTGGTTTCTGATGATGCCAAGTAGCCTTGGTTTCTGTTGCTTATGTTCTTTACCTTGCCTCTCACCGTCTGGTTATCTCTGGTGTTAGCTGGTCTTGCTGTCTCTGACTGTGACTTGTCCCTCCTATAAGCCTGTGTGTCAGTACTCCTGGGAGACCAGTTCTTTATTGGAGGAATTTGGGTATGGAAAGCTGTGGCACAGGGTGAACTCCAGGTTCAGATGGAAACTAGAAGGATCTTGTCCCCAGCTGTTTCTTGGTTCCTGTGTCCTAATGGCTCTGGGGGTGCAGGAGGAAATCCCTCTTGGGCTAAGAATTTGAACAGAAGTGGTGGTCTTACCTGTGCTCACAGGTATGTTGGCACTCCTAGAAGACCAGCCTTCTTCCGTTGGTATTTGGGTATGAAGCACTGTTGCACAGGATCACCTCTGGGTGCAGACAGAAACCTGGATAATCCTGTCATGGGATGCTCTTTGGTTCCTTTGTTCTGGGGGCTCTGAGTGGGTCCCTCAGAGCAGGACTGGTGGTCTTACTGTGCTCACAGGCTTGTCAATACTCCTAGGAGACTCACTCTCTCCCAGTAGTATTTGGGTATGGGAGTGCTGTGGCCAAGCACACTTAATTTTCATATCTTAGCTTCTAAATACTGCCCTCCAATGAGATCAAACCAATTTCTTCAGGACAAAAAAAGTTTCAGGATGAACTTACAATCATTTTGCAATAATAGTACAATGTGAACACAGGGAGTTGTGTCTTGCTAAGAGTCAACATGAAAGGGCCGACTGTGCCCATTCCAGAACAAAATAAGAGAACAAAATAACAATGATACAAGTAAAACTGAATAGCCATCCAAATTATAACAATAGAACATACTAATATAAAATGAAGAAGAGAAACAAATACTTCTTACAGAGAAATGCAGATTGAGATGGAATTTATAGAAAACCAATATTAGGATCATAGGATCAGAGGTGAGGAGGACACAACATCTGTCCCCACACTGGGAATAAATGGAACCAGTGGGACCCAGACACGCATGAACTCCATCAGTCCATGTTCCTTCTGGTCTGTCTGGGCCAGTGCCCTGAGCAGACCTTGAGCGCAAACTCCGCACAACACCCAGAGGAAGCTCCACTCCCAGAAGCTCTAACGGGCCCAGGATCACATGATCCCAGAATCACAGGATCACAGAGATAGCTTGACTCTGAGGAGTTCTGACACGACCAGGATCACAGGACAGGCCCCCAGTCAGACTTAGCCAAGGCAGGTAACCAGATGGCAGGAGGCAAGGGCAAGAACATAAGCAACAGAAACCAAAGCTACTTGGCATCATCAGAACCCAGTTCTCCCACGACAGCGCTACAAAGGATAATAGATGGGAAATACCAACACAAGGAGGAAAACTACCCCTTAGAAGAAGCAAGAAAGTAATCTTTCAACAAACACAAAAAAGATAGCCACAAACATAAGAATAACATCAAAAATAACAGGAAGCAACAATAACTATTCCTTAATATCTGTTAATATTAGTGGACTCAATTCCCCAATAAAAAGACATTGAATAACAGACTGGATACATAAACAGTACCCAACATTTTACTGCATACAGGAAATGCACCTCAGTGTCAAAGACAAACACTACCTTAAAGGGCTGGAAAACAATTTTCCAAGTAAGTGGTTCCAAGAAAGAAGCTGGAGTAGCCATTCTAATATTGGATAAAATCGACTTTCAACCAAAAGTTATCAAAAAATATGATAGGACACTTCATACTCATTAAAGGTAAGGTCTACCAAGATGAACTCTCAATTTTGAACATCTAAGCTCCAAATGCAAGGGACCCACATTCATAAAAGAAACTTTATTAAAGCTCAAGCACACATTGCACTTCACACAATAATAGTGGGAGACTTCAACATCCCACTCACATCAATGGACAGATCATGGAAACACAAACCAAGTAGAGACACGTTGGAACTAACAGAAGTTATGGACCAAATGGATTTAAAAGATAGCCATAGAACATTTCATCCTAAAACAAAAGAATATACCTTCTTCTCAGCACCTCATGGTACCGTCTCCAAAACTGACCATATAATAAGTCACAAAACAGGCCTCAACAGATACAAGAAGATTGAAATAATCCCCTGCATCCTATCAGATCATCACAGATCAAGCCTGGTCTTCAATAGCAACAAAAACAGCAGAATGCCCACATACACATGGAAGCTGAAGAATGCTCTACTCAATGATAACTGGGTCAAGAAAGAAATAAAGAAAGAAATTAAAGACTTTTTAGACTTTAATGAAAACAAAGGCACAATATACTCAAACTTATGGGACACAATAAAAGCAGTTCTAAGAGGAAAACTCAGCTCTGCATGTCTCCAAAAAGAAACTGGAGAGAACATATACTACCAAGCTTAACAGCACACCTGAAAGCTCTAGAACAAAAAGAAGCAAATTCACTCAGGAGGAGTAGATGGCAGGAAATATCAAATTCAGGGCTGAAATCAATGAAGTAGAAACAAACAAGCAAACAAAAACTATACAAAAAAATCAACAAAACCAGGAACTGGCTCTTTGAGAAAAATCAACAAGATAAATAAATCACTAGCTAGACTAACCAGAGGGCACAGAGACAGTATCCAAATTAACAAAATCAGAAATGAAACGGGAGATATAACAACAGAAACTAAGGAAATTTAAAAAAAAGATCAGATCCTACTGTAAAAGCCTGTATTCAACAAAACTGGAAAATATGGATGAAATGGACATTTTTCTAGATAGATACCAAAGTTAAATCAGGATCAGATAAACCATCTAAACAGTCCCATAACCCCTAAAGAAATAGAAACAGTCATCAAAAGGCTCCCAACCAATAAAATCCTAGGACCAGATGGGTCTAGTGCAGAATTCTCTCAGACCTTCAAGGAAGATCTAATGCCAATACTCTTCAAACTATTCCACAAAATAGAAACAGAAGGAACACTACCCAATTCGTTCTATAAAGCCACAGTTATACTGTGTATTCTTGCTTGGAGATGCCACAGTTTCTGTCTAATCAGGGACTTGTCACAATTTCCTTTCATAGAGGACTTCATAAGAGATTTTTTTTTTTTACTTCTATCATATTTAATGTTCCAAATAGATTTTAAAAACTGGTTGAGTGCATACTACTTTTAGCTTCAGAAGATATTATGTATATGTAAGAGGCATTTAACTATTATAAATTATTTTGATGACTTAAAAATTGTCAATACTGAGCTGTATATTTTAAAATAAATTTTACTAGTTTACTAAAAAATGTAAAAAAAAAAAAAAAAAGAAAATTAAGTGTGTTCGTTTTCACCAGATGTTATTGGCTATTATGGTTTATGTTTTCTCCGTGGTACAGTTATGAAGTATATGACACATGTACACATTCATACTCATATGAAAAAATCCTTATGTATATTTACATAAAATTACACACACACACATATATATTACATAGCTGTGTGAAAGCAGTCAAAGACATCATACTTTTAACTTTGCAAACAATGTTAGTATCTACTATGATATTAAAGGTAAAAGTATCTTAAGGAACAAAGATTCTTATATACTGATAATTGGAGCAATTAGAGACAAAAAAATATGACCATTGAGAATATAAATAGACCTAACAACATATGCTCAAAGTATACAAAGCAGTAGAGAGTGTAAGTAGATACGTGTATGTCAAACGTATAACTGGAGGGTTAAATGTGATTACTTTAGATGTAAGAAGGAACCGAGGCCATTTTGAATAAAACTTCCATTTTGAGTAGGGGTCAAATAAAATTTATAAAGACATTCCTGGGTAACTGACATCCTGCTTGGCAGAAAGACACATGTACGTGGGTAAGTGATTGGCAGACTGAGACATGAATGCTAGGCAGGTGGCCCTGCCACAGCTGAAAAAAAACCTAACCAAAGCGAACAGGAATGAGTGTCTCACCAACACCATGTTCCTAAGGAAGTCCTCTATCCCCAAATTCTGACTGATGGGAAAATGTGACTGTAACTTGGCACAAATGTTTGTGGATTTCAGGCTTTAAAACTCTGTACCGTTCTGGCTCAGGGTGGCCGTTCAGCTCCAGAGTCTGCTCCGCAGCCCTGATTGACCAGTAGCAGCCTGCGTACAAGAGATTTTTGTCATCTTCTTAACTACTAAGGTGAATGTTCAGAGATGCGGTGAGCTTTGGAGCCTGCTGCTGCCCCTGACTGGTCAGTTTTTGCTGACTAATTCAGAAAAAAGATTGTGCTCATCTAGGCTCTTGTGACTGCTGGCGTTGTTTTGGATTTTTAGACCCCCAACATAGAAATCGATGCACAGATTGAAAATAAACAAAAGGATAGATCAGAATTGTACCACTAGGAAACTTAAGCTTGTAGCTGCTATAGTAATTTTTTTTCTTGTTGCTATAACAAACTGCTACAAATCTGTGACTGAAATCAACACAGATTTATTTTCTCACAGTTCTAGGAAAAAAAAAATCCAAATGAATTTTTGAAGATATAGCCAAGCATTTAGAAAATTATTTATTTATTTTTTTTAAAAAATTTCATGTATATGAGTGTTTGTGTACTTGTGTATATGTGTACCCTGTGCATGCCTGATGTCTGCAGAGGCTAGAAGAGGGCATCACATCCCTTAGACCTGGAGTTATAGGTGGTTAGTAACTGCCATGTGGACTCTGGGAGCTGAAGCTGGCTTCCTTACTACTGAGCCATCTTCCCAGGACCCCGAGCCAAGCTCTTGATTTTGACTTTGTTCCCTTTGGGAGCTTGACTGGAGGACTGTCTCCTTCACCATCTCGAGCTCATGGATTTTCCCAAGCTTGCTGTGACGCTACATAAACTTCCCATTGCCAGCAACTTCTCTGTGCTCACATCTCGCTTGCCTCCCTCCCTGACAGATGCTTGTGGTTTCATCAACGAATCATCTAGAATAACCCATCCCCTTTAAGAGTCTTGATAGTCTTAACTCTTGATAAAGCCTACTAAGAGTTTTGGCCCTATATAAAGCACTCATAGCTTTTAGGTATTAGGGCAAAGGCATCTTTGGGGAATATCATTTAAGCGATTGAGATATTGATTGTAGTTTCATTAGTAACACACACTTTCCTCAAACACACATAAAACATATACAAAAACAGAACACAAACCAGGCCAGATGAGAAAACCCAACAGATTCTAAATCTTATGATTTGATCATTGTGAAAAATGGTTGTAAATCAGTAACAAAGGATATGGAGACACACTTCCTGTATTAGGCTCTTGTCTTATAGCTAACAAAACTCTCAACAAAAGAAGCATACATTTTTGGCTTACAGTCCAGGAGACACAGTCTATCATGTCGGGGAATGGGATGATGGCTAATCACATTGTATCCACAGCCAGAGTGATGGATACAGGGGTTAAAACTCACTTTCTCTTTTTAATTCATGGCCAAACCCCAGATGATCTCATGGAATGTTGTTGCCCACAGTTAAGGTGGGGTTTCCCACCTCAGATGATCAAGTCTGGAGACTCTCCAATAAGATCAACTCATAAGTTACTTTAAACGTCATTCCAAATCCCGAATCCCATCAAGTTGACAACCAAGATTAACTATTATAACTCCAATCGTTGTCAACATGACACTCAAATATGTCACCTTTAAGCTATAGCCTTATACTTCTTGGTCCCATAGGTTAACAGAGTTCTTTCATAATATAAAATGCATTCATTTAAATTTCAAAAATCCCCAAAGTGGCCGGGTGGTGGTGGCACATGCCTTTAATCCCAGCACTTGGGAGGCAGAGGCAGGCAGATTTCTGAGTTCGAGGCCAGCCTGGTCTACAGAGTGAGTTCCAGGACAGCCAGGGCTATACAGAGAAACCCTGTCTCGAAAAACCAAAAAAAAAAAAAATAAAAATAAAAAAATCCCCAAAGTGTAAACCCTTTATCTCACTGTCTTAGTCAGGGTTTCTATTCCTGCACAAACATCATGACCATGAAGCATGTTGGGGAGGAAAACCCTTTCTTTATTTGGCTTACTTCTACATTGCTGTTTATCACAAGGAAGTCAGGACTGGAACTCAAGCAGGTCAGGAAGCAGGAGCTGATGCAGAGGCCATGGAGGGATGTTCCTTACTGGTTTGCTTCTCCTGGCTTGCTCAGCCCGCTCTCTTATAGAACTCAAGACTTCCAGCCCAGAGATGGCACCACCCACAAGGGGCCCTACCCCTTTGATCACTAATTGAGAAAATGCCCCACAGCTGGATCTCATGGAGGCATTTCCCCAACTGAAGCTCCCTTCTCTGTGATAACTCCAGCCTGTGTCAAGTTGACACACAAAACTAGCCAGTACACTCACAGAGACAAAAATCAGAATCAAAGAACTAAAGAACAGAAGTGATAGAGAAGATGAACACAATCAGAAGTGAGTTATTTGACTGGAGTGATGAAATGGAAAGAAGAAAAAATAAAACCAAGATTAAAACAGGGTATAGGACATGGGAAATGGCTTAGTGATCAAAGCCCTTGCTGCACGAGCTTATGAACAATAGCTACATCCCCAGAACATAAGTAAAAAACTGCGTGAACATGGTGACCAGCCTGTAATTCCAGCTATGGAATGTGCAGCCAGTCCTCAGAGAAAGCAGCTTAACAAGCCTGGCCATATCAGTGAACTCTGGGTTTGATTGAAAGACCTTACCACAAAGAAGGCAGAAGATAAGTTAAGGATGATTTGAGACTACACACGCATGTGTGTGCACAAATGCATGCTCATCTCACCCCCACGCATGCACCCACATGTCGGCTTAGATTTTTCAAAACCTGCTCTAATAAGAGTTCTTAAACACTTCAAGCTCCCTTCTAGCCCACCGACCAAAGGTAGGGGAGAAAGATGGTCAGTAGGACAAAGGGAAATGTGGACCCATTTAGAAGTAGTTCTTTGAGGTTGACTCTAAACATGAATTAGTAGCAGCAGTCCAGTCTAATTGGCAAATACCAGTCATGAATCGTTAGCAGCTGCTCTATCCAGAAGAAACCTCAAGGCTCTGCTGAGTCAATCAGCATAAGTCCTCAGGAGCAGCAAGAAGCAGCTGGAAATACCATGAGAAGTTCTTTGGCACTTTTCTCTTTATGAAGTCATGGACAAGTGAAGATCAGCAAAGGACAACCAAGTGTTGCAAGGCAAACCAATGCAAGAGAGTCAACCACTGTCTGTTGGGTTACACTTGCACTCTTTGTGAACATCACTCGCCCTCTCAAAGTGTCTGCTTCAGCAAAACATCCCATGCCCTTTCACAAGACAGCTTCCAGAAAGACGTCACAGGACACCACTGAGTCTCCAAAGAAACTAGAAATTTCCACTTCACCTGTCCACATGCAAACATAAACACACACATACATTTGACATGGGTGTGAAAGTAAACAAAGATACAAATCAGCAACGTACAGAAAACTGTGGGACTAACGGACCATGGGAAGCTGTGACTGCATGCATGTCGATAGCGTAAGCTAACGAACGAGTTGTTCCTCAGGATGTCCATGCTAGTCTTGGGGAGGAGTGTGATGACATTTTAATGTTATAACAGCACAATCTTTGAATTTTCTTGCCTTTTAAGGAAGTCATGAGCTATGAATACCTTCAAAAATATTTTTTAAAAGATTTATTATTTATTATACGTAAGTACACTGTAGCTGTCTTTGGACACCCCAGAAGAGGGCATCAGATCTGGGTTACAGATGGTTGTGAGCCACCATGTGGTTGCTGGGATTTGAACTCAGGACCTTTGGAAGAGCAATCAGTGCTCTTAACCACTGAGCCCTCTCACCAGCTCCTTTTAAAAAATTTTTAAGCCAGGTTTATGAAAGTATGCATTTTAAATACATAAAATGCACCCTTTAAAGTATATATAGTTCTGTAAGTCCTTGTAAAGGAATATAGAACATTTGCATCAACCCTAAAATCTTCTGGTGCTTTTTTGGTAAACTTTTTGAGTCTTCTATGTCCCCTCCTACATCCAGTGGTTCTGGGTAACCACTGAGAGCAAATTTGGTTCTTTAGGATCCAGGACTAAAAATTTTACATTTTTAAAAACAAACTCACTTTGTTTCTTATGTTTCAATGGTATTTGTCCATCCCATTTCATTTTCTAGGGTGCACAGGTCCGGATTTCCCCAGACTCCCTCTGTGGTGGTTTAGGGGATGTATGTTTACGTTCTATACAATGCATAGTAGAGTGATGGAAGGCACATGTAAACTTAGTCTTTGATGAATCCTAGGTGACCCTCCATCCCTGTCTTCTATTTTTGGCACCATGTTAGGGAGTATTGGACAGTACTTTTCTTTTTTAGACAGGGTTTCTCTGTGTAGCCCTGGCTGTCCTGGAACTCTGTCTATAGACCAGGTTGGCCTCCAACTCACAGAGATCCTCTTGCCTCAGCTTCCTAGTGCTGCGATTAAAGGTGTGTTCTATCAAAGCCTGGCCATTGGACAGTACTTTTCTTTCTTTCTTTCTTTTTTATTAGATATTTTCTTTATTTACATGTAAATTTCCTTCAGTCTCTGCTCCATAGTTAATCTCTGCAACTCCTTTTGTGTGTATTTGGTTCCCCCTTTTAAGAAGGAATGAAATGTCCACCTTTTGGTCTTCCTTCTTCTTAAGTTTCTTGTGGTTTGTGGGTCGTTCTTCCTGTATTCCAAACTTCTGGGCTAATAACCACTTATCAGAGAATGCATACTATGTGTGTTCTTTTGTGATTGGGTTACCTCACTCAGGATGATACTCTCCAGATCCATCCATTTCCCTAAGAATTTCATAAATTCATTGTTTTTAATAGCTGAGTAGTACTCTATTGTGTAGATGTACCACAGTTTCTGTATCCATTCCTCTGTTGAGGGACATCTGGGTTGTTTCCAGTTTCTGGTTACTAAAAAATGGGGCATAGAGCTAAACAAAGAATTCTCAACTGATGAACACCAAATGGCTGAGAAGCACCTAAAGAAATGTTCAACATCCTTAGTCATCAGGGAAATGCAAATCAAAACAACTCTGAGATTCCACCTCACACCAGTCAGATTGGCTAGGATAAAAGACTCAGGTGACAGCACATGCTGGAGAGGTTGTGGAGAAAGAGGAACACTACTTCATTGCTGGTGGGATTGCAAACTGGTACAACCACTCTGGAAATCAGTGTGGCGGTTCCTCTGGAAATTGGACATAGTTCTACCAGAGGACTCAGCTATACCACTCCTGGGCATATACCCAGAAGATGCTCCAACATGTAATAAGGACACATGCTCCACCATGTTCATACAGCATTATTTATAACAGTACTTTTCTTTTTTAGACAAGGTTTCTCTGTGTAACCATGGGTGTCCTGGAATTCTGTCTGTAAACCAGGCTGGCCTCGAACTCACAGAGATCCTCTTGCCTCTGCTTCCTAGTGCTGGGATTAAAGGTGTGTTCTCTCACAACCTGGCCATTGGACAGTACTTCTAAATGATGAAACAAATGGGTGCCATTGAGTCCTTCTTAAGGAACAGAACAGATGTAACTGGAACAATCACAGTGAATGGGGGTGTAAAAAAACAAACAAGCCTCTGAGGGAGGAAGGAGAGACAGAGACACAGAGACAGAGAGAGGCAGAAACAGAGAGAGATGGAGACACACACACACACACACACACACACAGAGAGAGAGAGAGAGAGAGAGAGAGAGAGAGAGAGAGAGAGAGAGA